>JANBPK010001206.1:0-106686 GCA_027579435.1 Candolleomyces eurysporus | reverse complement strand
CAGCTCGTAAGTTATTTCTCGTGAGATTGGCGACAGATAATTCTGCTTGTAAGTTATTTCTCGCATTATCGACGAGAAATAACCGACCGGTGATTTATTTCTCGTATCCTCGACGACAAATAACTAACCTTTGCAACAAATTATCAGCTCGTCAGTTATTTCTCGTGAAATCGACAACAAATAATTTGGCTCATCACTTATTTCTCGCATTATCAACGACAATTAAAAAACCGGTGACTTATTTCTCGCATCCTCGGCGACAAATAACTAACCGAGATCTTGAAACTGGCCTAAATCGCCTATCCCTATAACGGTACATGAGCTCACGTACCCGCAGTCAGATTGATAGGAGATGGTGGTGGTCGAGAGGAATGCAGTGGCTGTGACATCTGCGCGGTTCCCAGCCATCTCGGCTTTTATCGCACCAAGCCCACATGGCCTTGACGAAGGTCGTTCGGGTGCGACGATGGACAAAGATTCAGGAAATGAAAACTCACAATTTGCCAGTGACAACAGCCCTTTTCGGTCTCCGCGAAAACACCTTCCGAAGACGGAACCCGCAGGCGAGGCGTCAGAATCAGACTTGCTGCCACCCATCTTAGCTCCAGGTATGTATGTAGGTCTGCAGCTATTCGGTTTTTTTTGTTCATGGATAATCCCAATATCATTCCTATTGTGCGTTCCGAGCTACCGTCAGCCAACGTGGACAAACGGAAGAGAGGGAGGAGTAAAACGACATACATAGGGAGTACAGGGACGCTGACGCTCCTTGTGGTACCGGAAAGGTGGGGGTGTCGCAACGGCTGAGGGGGATTCAACTGTTGCTGCTGCTTCGTCATCCCGGACCCATCGTCCTTACTCCACAAAGGCGAGATCAGCCCTGCTGCTGCAGACGCCTCCGCCGATGAAGGAGGTATGCTCGACCCCTGCGATGNCCCCCGCATACTCGGTCTCCTGATCCTCGTCGGTGGAGGTGGGGCGGCACTCGAACTCGCACTCGCACTTCCGGCGTCACGTATCGGCGGTGCAGTTGCCATCGGCAGAGTGACGGTGTGGTGGTCGTCCTGCGGCGCGAGCGGACTGGTCTCCCGACTTCCCTCACGACTCCTCGCCTTCTCCCTCACGGTGCCACTAGCCTTCGTCCTCTCCAACTCCTTCCGTGCCGTGGGGCTGGGAGGCTCCTCTCCGTCGTCTCCGCTGCTACTGCTCGTGCTCGGACTCCTATCAACAGTGCCATTCCCAGCCACGTCTGTGTTGCCGTTCGCAAACGACAAGGCCAAAGACGATTCCCGCCTCTCGAAGATCTTCCCAAAGTTCAACCCGACCTTGGGCGAGCAGTCTTCGAGCAGCCTCTTCACGCTCTTCTCCACCTGTGCGTTTGCGTTGGCAGGAGTTGGTTCTCGTTCCTACGCCGACACTCATCAGTATCCCGCTCATTGTACTGAGGGAAGCGAACGCACCTTTCCTACCATCCTTCCTCTCTCTCCTAATCCTCGACTCCCTCTCCTTCTCCCTCAACTCTTGTTCTCGCTGCTCTCGTTCCCTCTCCTTGGCCTCCAACTCTTTCTGTTCCTCTATGCGCTCCCTCTCGACCAGTTCAAGTACCCCCCTCTCAACGAGTTCTCGTAACTCTTTCTCCCGGTTCGCAGCCCATTGTTCAACTGCCGGCTTCATCTCCTATTCCCGTCGAGTCCAGGCTTCACAGACTGCCTGTTCACGGCGTCGAAAGGCCTCCATGATCTCTTCCTGGTGTTTCGAAATGGCGTTGGCCACTTCCTCTTCCCGCTTGATAAAGAGCACGCGTAATTCTTCCTCGAGTTTCGCCACAGCGTGTTTCACTGCGAGCTCGAGCTGAGGTACGCTGGAAGTCTTCTAGAGACAGCTGGGAGAAGTGGTTGGATATTGACAACGAGGAGGTCGGGGAGGAAGATTGGAGCTGGGAGACGACTTGCCGGAGGTGCAGATCTCTTGGTCTTTTCGGGCAAGCATTGAGGCGATTTCTTGTTCCCCAACGAGCGATGATCTGTTTGGGATGGACGACGTCGCGCTCGCGGTGGACTCTCGTGATTTTAGTTGCGAGAGCCTNGGGGGGAAAGCACGTCAGCGTCTGCGGAAGGAAGCAGGGAGGCGTGGGACGGAAGTACATAGCAGGAGAGACAATACGTATCGACTCTATGAGCGAACAACTAGCAAGAGCGCGTNAAAACAAAGAGAGAACGCGAGATGGGGAACGAAAGAGCGAAACTGGATACTCACATTTTCTCTGCCTCCGAGACCCTAAACAGCAGCTCTAACCCTGACTCGCGCACGGCGAACTTCGACGAAGGCCGGTGGTTGATACCCACCTCACTCGTGCACGACCACCGCCGTCGATGGTCGGTGGTTGGGTGGTTGGGTGTATCCCACTCATGCACAACGACCGTCGAAGGTAGGTAGGTGGCTTTCCCCATTCCATCCGTGCGCGGCAACCTTCGTCGAAGGTCGATGGTTGGGAGTCCCCACCCAAGCCGTACACGACAAACCTTCGGCGGCAGTCGGTTGTCTCCCTCTCACCTTCTACACCTCCATTCGCAACAAAACCGGTACCAAACTCGAGCTCTTCGCGGGTCAAGCCTCGCGAAGAGCACCAAGCGATTGGTGCTTGCTGTCCGAGGCAGAGGGGCTGGAAGTAGTGGGAAAAGGGCCAGAGCGACGTCGGTGCGGGTGGTTGTCGCTGCCAGCCGGCAGCAATTCAAACGTCCATCAGAGTGTTGATTGGAGGGAGTGGTCGTCGTCGTCGTCGTCCCTCGCAGTCGTCGTCTCTCACGCCACCCGCTGCCGCCGTTCTCCGCCTAATCTGCTCCTCTCTTAGCCTGGTACTCTTGCCCTTTGTCGCTCGGCCTCGCTGGCCCCGTAGATCTCCACTTGCGTTGGTACAGAGGTCGTCTGCCGCCCGTTGCCGTAACATTCTCGCCGGTCGTTGTCATCGTTGGGCGAGGGGTTGGTCGAGAAGAGGGAACGCGGCTGTGGGGTGGCCAAATATTTGTACACCCCGGTCGCACAGAGTTGAAATCGCCGCCAAAAATCTGTATTGACCCAAGTTTTTGTTATAGGCATCCGTTAAGGGACTGCTCGAAGTGGCCAAAAATAGCGAGGCAAGGTGGGAGCGGATCGTTGGGTCCGGGGAGAGCTCTGTGTTAAAGAGTGAGTTAAATCTGAAAGGAAAAGGAAGAATACTGTAATTAAACACGAAATGATAGTGGAAACGGAAACGAAAAGGAAGGATACGTGTTCAGCGACAACGACGACGCAACCACTCACCCTCTCGATAGTCCCTCAGTGACTTTTCAAACTCGCTCAGATTCCTCTCCTAATGGGCCCTCGCAATCGCTCTCATACTCTCCACATCCCTCATCTGGGCGTACTTAGTAACGAGTTTGATAGTCAAGAGCGAGTTGACGTCTTCGGGCAACGAGGGTCGAAACGAAGATTTACAGAAGGTTTTTTCGATGTTACGCTTCCGCAATGAAGGGAAACTCACCAATTGTTCAGTATAGCCTTGCATGACAACACAACATATACTTCAACGCCTCCATGATTCGGGCATCGACAACGTACGCATCGGGATTATCGCAGAAATTACAAAAGGGAAATGTAGTCAAAGTTCTGAATCCTAGCTAGACGCTCTTCTCAGCCTGGCTATATTTCTAGTAGTGCTCCAAAACGTCAGCGAAAATTCGTAGAGTGCAGAGTCGTGTAGAGTCAGGTAAGTATTACCTTCGTGATGCTGTCTGCCTTGGGTATCTCTCGCTCGATATTGCCCCGAAGGGATTACCCGGGCGTCAAGCTGTGCGAGTTTACGAGCGGGTCCCGACGAAGGGGGAAGGGGCTCACGTACACGCTGACAACGGAGATAATGTAGACTACAATGACTAAGTTCAGAATCGGACAGAGGGAAGAGGGGAGCGAAAGATGTATGCTGACCCGTTGGCAAAGCCGGAACGATATTGTGATAGTGCAGTCAGGAATACGCTCAACAATGAGCGTACGTATGAGAGAAGGCGTACAGATAGAATATCCAGGCCGCCAAGAACAAGGTTAACAAGTTGAGGGGTGAACTCGGGAGAAAGGAAGTCCGATTGAGAGAGAAAGAGGATGTGGAAAAAGTCAGATGTGCGTTTTATGGTGGAGAGAGAGAGGAAGAAGCTGGGAGAGAGCGTTGCTTCCGAACGGTACTGCCTCCAACTCGAAGTTGACCGCTGCACAAGGGATTTGGATCGCGTATAGGACGAGCTCAAATGTCCTGGAGCCGAGTTGAGGGCGAAGGAGCCTGCACCGAGGACGAAGGAAGGACAGCTCGACTTGCTGCACGCTCAACTACTCGACGTCAAGGCCAAATTCTTGACGACTCCCGAGCCACTTCAAAGTCAGGCGAAGCCAGTCTGGTTCAGGTCAAGCCGAGAGTAGGACAATTGGAGGAGCGGTAACCAGAGGATGTTGTTGATTGCAGAGGGCGTGTACAGAGACTGGGTTACGGAGCGGAATACATTGTTGTTGGCAGTGTATCAGTAGTTGTGAATGTTGAGAAGGGGTTTGTAAGTTCCGCCTCTGCCTTGCCCATCACCAGTCCGCATGACACCGGCCTCGACACTCGTTCATTTCTCGAATGTTGGCGGCTTAACATGTCACCGACCGACTCCGGGTCCTAGGCTAATTCTCACAGCTCCTGAAGCCACTTAGTAGGTTAATTCCTCATTGTCGGTATGCTTGGTCCATTCTTCTAACATACTCACCCTTTCAACACGCCGATCTGCAAATACTCGAAGCAAGCTCATTCTTTCGGTCTGATACGATAGGAACAAGGAAAACCATAATCGTCCCTCCCGAATGCTTCATTCATTGTAAGTGGGTCTAGCACGTTGAGAGTCACTTGGAAAGGTTCGTCTCACTGAGAAACATACCCTCACCTATTCCCAAAACCCCTTGATGGGCCAACCCAATCTCTTTCACACCGTTCTCACGGACTCGGCGTAGTCGTGGTCGTGGTCGTGGTCGTAGTCGTAGTCACAGTTGGCAGACAAGTGGGAACGACAGGTGGACACGGTGAATCCGGGATCGGAGTTGGCAATGGGAGGAAAATTTGAGTGAAACCGCTTGGACATGGCATAAAGGTACATCTGCGGTGGAGTCCGCTGTTTGAGAAGGCAGAGGCTTGTGGTGCTGCGGTGATCGCGATTGTTGCGAGAGATAAAGGAGCGAGGGCGAACAAGAAGACGAGGGTGGTCGAGGTGAGTGACCTGAGCATTTTGACGAAGCAAAGTGGAGGAGGCTTCCACGCAGTTGGATAAACGTACGAGTTGGCTGCTTCCCTTTTGTAGGGCCTGGGTTAGATCTCGATGGCCATGTGGCCGACGAGGTATGTACTTTGATATCAATTCCCCCGGGCTGTATGGACGACGGACATTCACCGGCAATTTGGCAACTTCTTAGTTCAAAATCAAACCGAAGTAAGGCCTCAGGCACCGGAGAGGAAGGGATCTCTATAGATGCATGCTACCGAAGGTTACGGGATGGAGAGCCGAGGGTGAGTGGAGGAGCTGCAATGAGGGCCATGCACCAACAGCAGTCGAGTTTGGGTGAAGGAGTGCATTATTAGGTATGTGGACCCGAATGACCTTCGACGGTTTGGTGTGGATGCTACACAGCATGACCGCTGTTTACTGTTCTACACAGGAATCCTAGCACCACCGAGCCCGCAAAAAAGATCCCAATCCTACCGAGCCTACGACACCACCATAGCCCACTGCAATAAAAGGTTAGAAATACTGCAAAGGTAGACCCCACGTTGCACTTACTATGATCAGTGAGCTGCCGAATAAATGCCTCCGCGACGTCGCGATAGTCTTTCTGATCATGGCTCAAGAGGTCCACCAACAAAAGACGAATATGGATGAGTTTTGCAAGTCTCAGACCATGCGACTTCTCGGATAGTAGCATCATTGCGTCTTGCAACAATCGACATTTGGCGTTTGAGGCCAGCTGGCCACGCTTCTCGAGTATGTGAATTACTTCATCATACACCGTCTGAGCTCCAGTCCCTGAAAGTCAGAATACTTGAGTTATAGACGGCTACAATAATGTATGCTGTGAGTAAGCTTACTGGACTTGACTATTGTGCGCAGCCTGCCGACTTCGCTTACGTTCTGAGCAGCGACTCGATTCACAAGTGACCGGGCGTAGTGACGAATGTCAACCTCTAGCCAACCTCGCTCGTTCTCGATATCTTCCCGCAGATCTTCCCAGAAGGTCGCATTATCGCCAGGGGGAATCGCCTTGGGAATGTAGTTGGTTTTCGGCTCTCCCAGGATGAAAGAGCTGTGGATTTTCTGGCCCGGCTGGATTTGTCTACCGGCCCCACGGTGCGGTCTGTGAGGCAAAGGTGAGATAGAGCTTTCAACATCGCACATTGTTGACGATTACTCACTTCCAGGTCAGTCTCTGTCCTCCCTTGTGCGTCACAAAGGTCAACCGCTGAAAAGGGAGAATCTCAAACAGATTCCACCAGAACCCCTCGAGCGATTCCTGGACCTTGATCTGCTCGCTGGGATGGAGCTCACGCTGAAACGGCTTTGTTCTGAGACCGGCAGCTGTGGCTTCTAGCACCATCCACCGCAAAGGTGGGGCGCTGCGATCCATTTCCTCGTTGTATTCGTTTCCACCTCCTCTGGTAGCTTTTATTACTGTCCGATGCGTAGCAAGGGTAACTAAAATGGACTCACATATCCGAGTGCGTTCCTGGGAACCAGACCTCCAGCGTATGTGGATGCACCCGGTGCGATTCTTTGCTTGGATCAGGATCGGTACGGGGCAACGTCGAATCGCCCCAAGCGTATTCCGGCAGGAACTTGACCCTGCGCTCATCCAAAGCGAGCGCGTGTCGAAAGTAACAGACATGAGTCATTCCTTCGGTTGTTCCAGGCAACACTTGTTTTCCTCGTGCGAACCCGATGGAAGAAACCGTATCCCTGGATAACATAGCTTAAAGCGAGTGCTTAGGAAGAGAAAGTGAACGGGACGTACCATGCTCCGACGAAGTGTATTTTGACATTGCGCGAGAAAGCTCTCTTGAAGCGTTCTGCCTTTGATGTCTTCTGTTTTGAGCCAACTGATGTCGCTGGCTCAACGCCTTCTGAATCGCTGGCAGAGTCTACGTAGAGCTCATAGGCGCTGTGGAGGAATAATGAGGTTAGGGCGGAGAAGCTTGTTGGTAGATAGATGAGCCTACAATGGTATCTGCATTTCGTTCCCCTTGTAGATGAGGCCAACCTAAACTCGATCTCAGTAACAAGAGCTCAACAAGACATTGAGTGAATCGCACCTTTTCAACCATCGCAGATAGCGTCCGGACTTGAAATGCGCCACGGGAGAAACCTATTCATTCAGAGTCAGGTCCAAATTCGTATGGCTAAAGGGACTGCGTCGCACCAAACAAAAATATGCAATCTCCATCTCTGTAATTATCCGCTAACCATCGGTAAGCGGCCTGTATAGTGGCGTCGAAATTCCTAGAGCAGGGTAAAGTAAGGCAAGCCTGCGACATATATACACACGTACCAGGCAATAGCCAAGTCGATAGTATGAACTACAACTTGTTTGAGGTAGCCCGACGACCACCACTGAGGCCGAGCGTACGTCCCAATGCCGCTGTTGTACCAGGTTTGCTGGTTATCTTTGGTATCCTTGCGGATGAGGTTGTAAATTTCAATGACATTGGTGTTCTGGTCAATTTATCCGGTGAGCGTTGCGTCACTGATACTGCAGATCGATGCTCACCTTGTCTCCGAATTGGTTCGCGGTACCATCGATACAGACAATTAGGTTTCTGCCACCCATCTCGTGATTGCAGCACATCGCTACTCTACTCTCAAGGGATCACCGTTATGGTCATAGACCGCGGTGTCCGTGTCTTCCAGTCGGGGAACGTTAGCCTGTTGCCTGTGAAAGGATGACGCATAAATACTCACCGAATTGGTGTTGAGCGACCGGTCGATTGGGGCAACTTGGGCGAGGTGGGGGGAGAGTGAGAGGTGAGGCAAGAAAAGAGGGCTGCAAGAGCAGACTTTATGTGAACTAGGACGCCAGCGAGGCGCGCGTTCCGGAACGGTACACCACGTGGTCCAACACGTGAAACACATAATACAATGCGTGCCCATGCGGTGTCAACGCTCCTCAGAAACGATGTATCCGAACGAATGGCAGATTTTTCGCGGTTGGAACCGAAAACTTGTTTGCGTCGCTTATTACACACGTCGAACGCGAGTCGAATGAATTTCTGCACTGCAGGAAGAATAATTCAGAGCTCGTGGCGGAAAAATAGAAAGTTTGTCGCAAGCCCGGAGAGGGAGAGCCTTGGTAGACTGCATCGTTGGATCAATGAAACGCACGGAGTGATCTGACGAGGAGTCAACGAGGCGAACGTATTGCTAGTGTACACCGAGCTGAAAGGATTTGGACTGGAATGAGGCGTTTTATCTTCATCAAAAATATCTGGCCGTCCACCCGAGAAAACAATCCACCAAAACGAAGGTGACACAGGTAAATGAGAATGCCTTCGGCCGAAAGACGACAATGGAAAGAGGATGAAAGTGAATTAGACAGGAGTGAGTGACGCGACTGAAGAAGGGGGATCTCAGGGTCAAAGGCCTTCTCCTCTCCTTCCCGCACATGTTGACTGGGTGAGGACGGTCGGAGGGTTGTCACCTAAGCAAGGACGAGCGAAGCCACCGAATTGTAACAATGACATCCCGAACTGTGCATTTAATCCCAGAGATGTCAACTTGACACATCATCTAAATCCCGAGGGAGACTCGAAAACAGGTTAGAGCGATAACTACTGTTCGAGTTTCATCAGCGTAGCCATGAACACGAAAAGGCCAAAACCCACCCCCACCTCACACCTCATGTCAAGTGAAGAATTATTGAGAGCTGAACGCAAAGTCGGAGTGGAAAAATAGAACGTCTCTCGCAAGCTGACAGAGCCCTGATTGGTACTATGCAGCGAGAAAGCATGATGTGTTGCAGAATTAGCTTGCGTCGTTGGATCAAAGAACTTGAAACGCACGGTGTTCGATCGTGTCCACCCGAAAAACCGACGCACCAGCACGAAGGTGACGCGAGGGGAATCGAAATGAGGATGTCCAGCCAATGGAAGCAGAGAACGACAGCAGGGAACAGTCTGGATCTTAGGGTCACAAACCCTCTTACCTCCAGTCGCCGAATTGTAACAATGACATCGACGAACGAGCAACTGCACATTTGATTCGAGATGTCAAGTTGACACATTGTACAGAACGCGACCACTGTTCGAGTTTCAGCAAGGTCAGCGGCATCAGCGTAGCCATGAACACGAAAAGACTGGACGTCAAGTATATCGGATCGCATTCAGTCGTAGGTAGGTGGAGATGGTATCAAGGTAATGAAGTTCCCGACTACAAAACGTCATCCTCGAATGCAAGTGGAGAAGGAGGGTGACGAGGGGAGAAGATGTCCACGAAAGGAAGAGACGATGGGGGGAGGATACACCGCCGAAAAATCAAGCGAATAGCGGGGAGGATTAAAAAAGTATAAAAGAACAACACCAATCAACAAGAGAAAGTAATTGGCTAAAACCGATATACGTTCGAGATGAGAAAGCTCCGGATATTTGAGTGATATAAGTAAAGGAGAGACGAGAGATGAGAGGGAAAGATAG
This sequence comes from Candolleomyces eurysporus, assembly GCA_027579435.1. Lineage (NCBI taxonomy): Eukaryota > Fungi > Basidiomycota > Agaricomycetes > Agaricales > Psathyrellaceae > Candolleomyces > Candolleomyces eurysporus. The sequence continues at coordinate 96,956 of JANBPK010001206.1, read as the reverse complement.
CGAAACCAAAAAAGGGACGACAGTCTATAGCAGCCCACATTCCCGGAGATGGAGCTGGAGCAGGATATCTTGGATAGCGCTCAACACGACTGGAAGGGGAATGTCAGCATTATGATGAAACGCTGATAGATGACAACGTACATTTGATTTGTTGAGTATCCGTAGCACATGTGTAGTGAGCATAGATCTGCTTGGTAGCGGCACTCTGGTTGAGGGAAACGAAACGATGCAAGAGGTAGTCGCAGGCGGCGTCGTAGTTGTCACCGCCGGTAAAGTCTGGGAAGTAGTCGCCTAGAGGGGATCGCNGGGAGCTTCTCGGCAAAGAGATCGATCTTGTTCAGGAAGAGGATCTAGAGGGGCCGTGGATCAGAGAGAGGGACATAAGGAGGAGGAGAATACGTACGATAGAGGTCTTGACGAACCACCTCGAGTTGCATATTGAGTCGAAGAGAGTCAGGGCCTCTTGCATACGGTTCTGCGGGGGGCAACGTGAGCATTTCGGCAAGGGTGGGAGGAAGGCTACGTACGACGCTCTCATCTTCGTACAGCATCTGGTCGTACTCGCTCAGCGACACCAAAAACACAAGAGCCGTCACGTTTTCGAAGCAGTGGATCCACTTCTTCCGCTCGCTCCTCTGGCCACCGACATCGAAGAGCTTGTACGTCAACTCGCCGACTTTAAAGTGGGTCTCGGTGATACCGGTCGTCTTGACACGGCTGCGAAGGATATCTTGGTCGGTAGGCAGGTAACCAGGGGCGGAGATGCGGTCAATGGCGTTGAAGTAGTATACTGCCGAGTCGTTGAGCTGGAACTCGCGCGAACGGCGGACGGCCTCTTTAACAGCAGGGTCGCGCCAGAGGTTGCGGATGGCGTCAGCAACGTCGCGGGGGAAGACGTCGGCTTCGATTTGGCCCGGGAGGGCGAGGATGGTGGCGCGTCGGGCGTCGTTNGGGGGGTGAGAGGGCGAGGTCGAGGGAGGGGAGGGCGTCGAGGATGGCGCTGCATGATGTGTCAGGACGAGAGAGCGAGGAGGACGGAGAAAGGGGACGCACCGCATGGACTGCACAGTGTTGGAGTAGATGATTTCCTTGTACGAGTCCTTTTCCTGCTCCGAGTATCCGCCGTGGTGGATGAGCTTCATCTGCTTGAGCACGGTCGACTNGGCGAGAGGGGTGAGCTCGGACGTGGAGAGGGGGGTTGACACGAACGCACCTTGCCAGACTCTCCCGCCCCCAACAGCAGCATTTTGATTTCGTTCTTCGCCATCATACGGTCCCTCTTGAGCTGGTTCTCAATCTCGTCGTTTCCTGGAGAGCTCGTCAGTCCGCCCGCCCCACACAAGGACTGGAGAGGATATACGCACGGGCCTTGGCCTCATCGTCGACACCGGTGGACTGGACACAACCCATTTTGAAAGAAATATAAAGGAGGGGAGGGGGGAGTGGGTAGCGCGACCTGGATTAGAAAGAAGGTATAAGAAGAGACGGGGCGAACAACGACGAAGCGGCTCGAACAGCGGCGGCGGTAAGAAGAAAGGGAAAGGGAACAGCTCTTGTCACAAATTGGAGAATGGAAAAAGAACTCTCCCACCCCATCAATCCCAACAAATCATTTTTCCAAGCCCATCATTTTGGCCCAGATCCCGCGTTTCCCGTCAAAACTCTGCCCGCGTTTGGAAGCCGATCGAGCTTTGTAATTTGGGCGCGGATTTCTTGTGCCCCTTTTTGCGTCCTTTGCCCCCTCTCTGAGTCCGCACGATGTTCGTTCAAGGAGGAGACGACCGACCAGAGTCGCCAAACCCACTCCCACTTCATTTCCTCTATTCGGTCCTCTCATTGTCATTTCATTTTACGTTCGCCGGTTAATTAACCGGCAAAGGCACTGAAAAGAACAAAGCTTCTTGTCTCACCCTTGTACCTTTCATAGCGCCTAGCTTGTATCTACGCCTCGTATTCAAAACTTTTCCCCAACCTTTCGAGTCCCCAGCTGCACTCCGAGCATCCTGTTCACTCGACCGATAGATATGTTCTCCCCCCCAGCGGTTATTAAGGTACTCAATTAATCACGCCCGTCGCTCACCACACGTCCCCTCAAATTGCGTTCTGCACGTCCACCTTCGCCCTATCCATGACGTCCTTTCCCTTCCCTGTCACTTGCTGAGCGAAATTCCACATGCATGTCATCTTCACGTCCAAAAGGCTAGTCTATTATCCACGCTCAGCCGTAAGCAAGCGCGCTCCTTGGTCGCCCTTCGCTGTTAGCCCGCCCTCCCCTCGTCCCTCCCTTTCCTCCCAAACTCCTTTCTCTTCACGCGTGTCTTTTATGATCATCATCATCAATATCACACCGTCAGTCAGAATCTCGTCATCAAAGCGTCCGCTGTCCAAGTCCGGGATGTGATGCTGATGCTCGGCCATCATCACCCACTAAACCGAGTCCGTGCCGTTGCCTTGCCATCGCGTGCGTTGCTTGGCGGGGAAAGCGTAATAGTGATGACTACAGTGATCATCAGGGTTCCAAAACCCAGTTACGACAGGGGAGAGGACGACAAAGATAGGTTCTACTTGCGACAAATGCATACCTGTGCATCTCGCCTTCTCTAAAACCCGACTACTTTCCACTCCACTCTATCGGCCGCAGAGCTCCTCGACATCCAGCCACCACCGCGATTCAACCCACTCAACTCCCGACGGTTGAATAAGTAGGTCGTGAGTACTGCTACTTCCCCAGAGTCAACATCTTCGAATTCGAATCCTATTTCAACTTCTACGCAATTTAAAACGTCATCAAAGCCTGGAGGGAGCCGCTTTCGCCCCGATTCTCCGCGCAGTGGGTCGTCTTCTCACTCCCCCGCCCGTCCCCTCTCGAAGAAAAAGAGTAACTGGCTACTCACCAACAAGACCGGCTCGGCCTGACGGAGTAAATACACACGTACATCCACCAGACACCAATCCGTTCTTCTATTAGTATGTCGAGCGACGATGAAATGCTGAGGTCAACCAAACATACCAAGATATGTTCGTACTCTGGAGAGCACCTCACGATACGTACGCGATCTCTCGACCGAGGATCCGTTAGACGCCGTAACATACAACGTATACACGCCCGCCGCGCTTCCGATCCCCGACACCTCTTGAAAAGGTTAATAGTTGGTCCGTCGTTCCAAGCCTCGAAGCGTCGAGACTCGCCTCCGACGCTCGCGCCTTGCCTAACTGAGAAATAGCCAAGTACGAACAAAATAAATTTATTTCAAGGCAGCCCTGCATGAAAGCTGGTATAAATCTTGCAACGAGGCTCAGGGACGTTAACCTTGGATCAGGGCAATTAGGACGTGGAGAAAGTCTCCATCTGTATTCGTTGTGATGGTAACTTCTGAAGATCCAGGGGGGCTACATATATACGTCGATCAGATACTTAACATTCAATTGGAGTCCGATTGTCGGGACTATAGTTGGACTATCGGCGAGAGATTTACTTGGTGATTATACCAGGCGTCTCAACCCAGCCAGCTAACCCAAGCTCGAGCTCGGGCCCAACCGAGTCTAAACCGGCTTCCGTCAACGCGAATGTGCACCGACTATAGAGTGGAGCGGGTCCAGGCTCACCTTCCGTTTACGGCGGGCAGTCCGACCAGCTGACGCACCTTGACACAATTATGCATGGCAGCAAAGGTCGCACTGGGCTCGGGCCTCTCGGTCTCTGGTGCTTGTGGCTGGGTTGTAGAAGTGTCCAGCGAGCTGCATGCACTTCGAGTTTAAGAGACGCTTTGAGGCTACTTAGCTATTACGCTTCCAGGCGTCGGTGGTTTCGAATACAAATAGAGCGTACAAGCAAAGAACACAAATACAGAGTGCAAACAAAGGTTGATAGCTCGTTCGAAACGGATGTCCGTTGCTGCTGCCAAGTAGATGAACCATTTGGCTCCTAACTGCTCTCCAAATTCAAGTTTACGAGACATAAAAAGGGTTCAAAGATCTACGAGTTGACGCTCCCGCTTGAACAGTTTGTCGTAGGTGACCTCTCCCGTTCGTCGGGTCATGGGATAGTGGTTCTTATGGGAGAGGCTCATCCACTCTCAACCGTGACAGTACGTTCTGCGACGGGAAACGATCGGGCTACAGTCTTGTTTGCGCAACATCGAAGAAATCCTAATCAGGGGCCTTTCGCAACCAAACGATATATTCCGGTGCCTCCCTATCCTTCTTCTAAGGCGAATTTCAGGGAACTCCCCCGGGCCACGAGTTTGCTAAGTTCCTATCCAGATACCCTGCACGTTTGCAGTCGGACCGTTCTAGATCCACCTGTCTCCCACTCTGGTTCCGTTGCCTGTGCCTCGCTCGCACCTCCTCGCCCCACTAGCATGTCCTATTCCCAAGCTACCTTCAGATTCCTACTCCCGTCGGTCCCAAGCTCTCAAGCTCTATTCCCTCCATCCAGTACCTTCCATCGGTCACCCATGGTCAGTAGAGATCCCTCAGGATTTCTCATTCTCGCCTCTTGTCGACGACAATCAACAAGCTCGTATGGAGCTTGCATGTGTTTATGNTTTTTTCTTTTCTTTTATTGCGATCATCTGGGTATCATTCGAAACAGCGAGCTCAAATTGCGTGAATCTTCTCTCGTCCTTCCCATCTCACTGCGATTCTCAATGTATTTGACCCCTCATCCCTGTTTGTCTCTTGTCCATTTTTGCTCTCGATTCCCGTTCCAAGGCCCATTACTTCGATCGTTCTTCTTTCTCGTCCAAAGTGTAAGACTTCCTCCGGCTCTCTTCAGAGGTGAGGTATTTGCTTCAGCTCGATCTCTTACAAAGTCTTTCTTTTATCCCTCCCCGCTTCGGCAACTTCTTCTGAGCTCGTTCGTTCCAAACTACTTGAACAAACCCCGGGAGGTCAACCTCAAAGCTCACAATCCGAACTCTAGTCTCGCTTTGAGTTTTGCTCATTGACAGCTGTCAGAGTCTATCAGGTTTTGAACTGACAAGATTGGCCGGCTTGATCACACTGCCTATCTTTACCCCTAATGCAAACCGGTGAGTATCAAGTGCGAATGTGTACTCATGGTCGCAACGACTGATAGCGATAACCTTCGACAGATGGTTGTTTTCATGTCGGTCGTGTTGAACTCCGGCGGTGATATGATGATGGGCGCTCTCGAAGGCATCAATTAGACCTCGCGAGGAAATGGAAGCACACTAGCTAAGCTGAACGACCCGGCCGGTACACCTTCTCTTACGCATGCGACGTGTAAATGTCTCATTATTCTCACTGAGCTGTGCATCCAGCCTCGTCCACGTAAACAAAGAGGCAGTGTCTACGTTGCAGTTTGCTCCAGAGCCAGAGCGGCCATCTCAATTGCGACTGACACGCTAGTAGTGCCCACCACGCGGGGTGCTCGTTGCCTTTGGGCAGATTGTTGCCAGAGGCTGTGTCATACTTGGATACTTTGACGAACAACCATGACGCTCTTCACCTCAAATGCAGTATTGTGCATATATCCTCGAGCTACCACCGTAACGAGCAAAAGAAAAGTCCCAACCACCTTCAACGACCTTAGTAGGGAAGTGTAACGGCTGATTTGAATCATCGAATGTGGTACAGCCTTCGAGGGATGTGGCTGCTTACCCCCTTCCCAGCTAAGCGATAACGTTCTCCTGGTGGAGAAGCAAAGGACGCAAACGCGTTGAAAACCAACTGTCAATATTGCCTGACAGCCCCTAGCCTTGGACGAATGGGTGGATTGTTTGTAGGAAGTACTGCTTGCCGTCCACTGTCAATTTGAGATTACGTCAGTTCAATAGTCCAGTCGCTCACAGTTCAGTCAGAGTCGTTCCATCTCCCGCCAAGGTTCACTTCCTTCCTGATACTTCCTTTTCTTCAAGACTAGTCATCCTTTGAAGCTCGTGTTGTCTCTAGTATTTTAGCCCCTCTCTCATGGCTCGGCCCGCTCAGCTTAGCGACCTCAAATGACCACGCTCTTGGCCTAGCCAATCGGTTTCGTTCCACGGTCCACATTCTATGATACCTGCCTTACACAATCCGTGCTCAATCAGTATTTACAACTTCTCCCGAGCAACAGGTCTCTGATCTTGTCGGATATACTAGGATTTGAGACTTAGGGTCAGGGCTCAGGGCTGAAGGTTTATCAAAGCAAACGGGTCACTTGAGTCCAGAACGAATGTGTGGCGCTTCCCAGTCGACGATTTTGCAGATTCCATTGCAAGGAGAAGGACGAAAATTGTTAAAGCAGCTGTAACTCTGATGCGGACGATCTACGTGTGGAAAAACCGAATTCCCGGGTTCTCCAAAACCTCAACAGCCCCTGGTCTTGTGATACGAAAACTAAGAGCAAGATTGCCTTATCTCCATCTAAGCAAAATTCGTCCTCAACAGTCAGTCGACTGATCTCAAGACAGCTCAGGAGGCAATGTACCAGCGGGCCGTCATCGTATGTACAGCTTTCAAGAGCCAGGACAACAAGATGTTGTAAGGCAAGCTTTGTGGTTGATTGAACTTCAATCGATAACTGTAGCTGACTTTAATCGACCAAGTAAAGGTGTCTCTGTGAGAGCCCGGAACGAGCTCGGGGTGAGATGGTTTAACCTTGTCGCATGCAAGCGAAGATCAGACCAAGTTCAATCGCTCCGCAAGGCCACTGAGCAGAGCTCATACCTCAAGGTACTCTACGAGTGGCTTACGCCGTCGATAGTGCCTGCAGATTAGAGACCGAGCATCATCCGAGCAGGCTCGCACGATATTCAATTTCACTGTTCATCACGGAGCTCCGAAATAGCATTTATGGAGCCGTTGAGCATAAGAAGATCTAGCGAAGCTCAAATCTGCGACAAAGGTACCCTATTTGAACGGTTCTGTGCTTCGAAAGTATTTTTAGACTTGGTGGACATAAATAGTCTGCAGCCAGCGTCGATGCAAGCAACCTCATAGTGTAATTCCATTTCTCCGTCGAGAGAGTCTGAGAGACTGTCATTTTATTTCAATGTGTATCAGCGTGGTTATCTTTAGCACTGCGCTCAGATGTAGGAGCCGACGAGAAACCAAGGTATTGCCGGTTAAGCATAAAATCCAATCCCTCGACGAAAGCTCGTCTCTAAGATCAGACTTCGACAGGAACTATGCTCAACATGCTCTCGCTGTGTCTCCTCGTGCTTGGACTTACGGTTCAGTCATCCCTTGCAGTAGTACCGCTGTATGGACAATGCGGGGTCGGTCTATCGCGTCCTCCCTCGATTCAATGTTTTTCCTGACCTAGGGTATTTCGTTCGATAGGGATCAGGATATACTGGGGACCAAGAGTGCGTAAGCGGCAGCGCCTGCGTAAAACTGAATGACTGTACGATACTCCAGTTTTGTATGCCAATATCGTGCCCACTAAAAATATCTTAACCTGCACAGGGTACTCCCAATGCCAGCCTGGGGGAGCCACAACGACCAGCGCTCCAACATCCACTACGCCTAACCCCAGTACCAGTGTTCCTCCTGCTCCTACTCAAACTATCCCGAGCGGTCCCATCATTGTTCTTCCTCTCGGCGATAGCATCACATTTGGGATGGGTAGCAACGACGGCAATTCGTACCGCAAGGAACTGAAGGATCTACTCACGAAGGACGGCCTCACGATCGATTACATTGGGACTGTAAAGAACGGTAATATCCAAGATAACGATAATGAAGGACATTCGGGGGCGACGATTGCCCAGATCTCGGGGTACGCAGATACGCCGTTGCGTCAGAAACCACAGGTTCGTTTCGTTCTTTCGTTTTTTTTCTTATTTTCTTTCTTTCTAAAGATTATGACTGTTCTAACCTTTGTATATCACGCTGTCGCTGTGTAGGTCGTCACACTCATGGCCGGAACCAACGACATGATAGGCCAAGACGTCGCAAATGCACCAACCCGCTTCATGCAACTCGTTGACAAAATCTTCACTGCCTCTCCCGACGCCACCGTCTTTGTAGCCAGCCTTATTCCCCTCTCCTTCTCGCAATCTAACGTCGATCAATACAACTCGAGAATCCAGAGTTTGGTTCAGCAGAGGATCAGCTCTGGGCAGAAGTTGGTCTGGGTGTCTATGGCGAGTGTGACCAACTCGGATTTGGCGGACGGTGTTCATCCGAACGCGGGTGGGTATGTGAAAATGGGGCAGGCGTGGTATAACGCCTGGGTCGGTGCGAGACAGAGGGGGTGGGTTCCGTAAGCTCGATTTTGATATCTATACCTCGGAGCAGTATGAAAGATAGTAAAAGTATTTGTTACTTGTCTAAGGCTTGGCCGTATTGTTTATCTCTTAGTGCAAAGAAAGAATGCGTCGCTCATTCAAGTCATTGTCAATTGCCGCATTTTGGATCGCGGTAACGAAAGAAACGGACTTACCCGACGATCCCACTTGTTCGAATATATCGTGATGAGTAATTTGCTATTCGGCTTTGCTAGGAGTACTTCACTAGGAGTAAATCACCACCAATAGTTCTCTCATGTCTCAGCGTCTCATCAACAGGACCCGGACACCGATGCATTTATGCATCCTCCTGCTATCAGGTCGAGCGGCAATGAAATACTGCGTATGCACGGTCGGTGGAGACCTCTTAGGATTTATCACTCTCGCCTTTTTTCAAGGACAGTCTACAGGATGTAAGCTCAAATTCAGCTTGCCTGCGTTTTTGTATTTCAATTATCTGGGTACTACTCGCGATAGCGAACAGATCGTGCCGTCTGTCTAGTCCTACACCGCCACTGCGAGTCGGATTCTCTGTGTAGTTAGTTTCTCGATCCCTTCTCTTTCTGCTCTTTAGATCCTTCTCCTTCCCGTCAAAAGTCTCCCTTTTTCATTCTGGTATTTGGCTAAGCTCGTCCTTCCTCGACGCGTTAGACTGTCGCTGTGGGGACCTTGGATCTGAGCTCTGTTATTCAGTCAGGGTTCCGTTACCTTTGTCTAGAGATTTATTGCTTCGTGCGCTTCGTCTCTCTTTCAGACTCCCTTCTCACATGCTCAGGAATTCGCGTATTCTCCAATTTTGTGGGTCTCCATCGTTGATTCTCTCGAGTTCCCCCTTGTGGATCTTCTCTCGGTTCTTTTTCCATCACTTGCGTTCGTTTTCATGGAGCCAAAGGATTCTGCATGATGATTTTGCAAGGTCCGAATCCTCCAACAAGACAGTTGATGAAAAAAAAACGGCGCGACGAGAAATTTCACCCAGCGTGGCTTGCGTGCCACGACATCACTCACATGGAGTATCGTGCCCACCCTTGTTACAAGCTTTCAACTGCTTGCGGCATCCGTCTAAGGTAGTGCTTGATGACTTGCGAGTATCGCTCGTATGAACCCTGTTGCGGCCGAATGAACATCAGACAAAGTTCGTTCACTCCGCAAGGTGATTGTCGGAATGCTGAGCAGACCTTATCATCCCAGGTACTTTACGAGCAGTGTACGCCAATAATAGTACCTGCAGGATATAGCTTGAGCATCATCCGAGCACGCTCGCACGTTACTCAATTTAGCGATCTGTCTCGGAGCTCCGACAGATCACTTATAAAGCCATTGAACATTAGAAGGTCTGGTGAGACTCTGTGACAAAGGTACTGGTTTCGAATCGTTCTGTGCTTCTAAAGTACTCTCAGACTTGGCGGATATAAATGGTCCGCGTCCAGCTTTGATGCAGAACCTCATAGTGCTGTCCCATTTCTCCGTTAAGAGGGTTTCACGGACTGTCCTTTGATTTCATCGTCTATCAGCGTGGCTATCTTTAGTACTGAGATCAGATGAATTGGTAGGAGCCGACGAGAAACCAAGGTATTGCCGGGTGAACATAAAAGCCAATTTCTAGAAGAACATTCGTCTCGAAGCTCAACCTTCGACACAAGGAAAATATGCTCAACGTACTCTCGCTATCTCTGGCCGTGCTTGGATTCATGGTCCAGACATCCATCGCACTAGTACCTTTGTACGGACAATGCGGGGTCAGTCCATTGCAAGCCCCTTGAATTCAATGCTATTCCTGACCCGGAGTTTTTTTTCCACAGGGACAAGGCTTTACTGGCGAGACAGTGTGTGTAGACGGCAGCACATGCGTGAAACTTAATAACTGTATGAGACTCGGGTTTCTATGACAATCTCGTGTTCTCTAACGATATCTTGACTCGCACAGGGTACTGCCAATGCCAGCCAGGAGGAGCCACAACGACCAGCACTCTAATATCAACTCACCCTAACCCCAGTACCAGTATCCCTCCTACCACTACTCCTACTCCTACTCAAACTATCCCGAGCGGTCCCATTGTTGTTCTTCCTCTCGGCGATAGCATCACATTTGGGATGGGTAGCAACGACGGCAATTCGTACCGCAAGGAACTGAAGGATCTACTCACAAAGGACAGCATCACAATCGATTACATCGGGACTGTAAAGAATGGGAATATTCAAGACAACGATAATGAAGGACATTCGGGGGCGACGATTGCCCAGATCTCGGGGTACGCAGATACGCCGCTGCGCCAGAAGCCACAGGTCTGTTTCGCTTTTTTCGTTCTTTCTTATTTTCTTTCTTTCCAAAGCATGACTGTTCTAACCTTCGTCTATTACACTGTCGCTGTGTAGGTCGTCACACTCATGGCCGGAACCAACGACATGATAGGCCAAGACGTCGCAAACGCACCAACCCGCTTCATGCAACTCGTTGACAAAATCTTCACCGCCTCTCCCGACGCCACCGTCTTTGTAGCCAGCCTTATTCCCCTCTCCTTCTCGCAATCTAACGTCGATCAATACAACTCGAGAATCCAGAGTTTGGTTCAGCAGAGGATCAGCTCTGGGCAGAAGTTGGTCTGGGTGTCTATGGCGAGTGTGACCAACTCGGATTTGGCGGACGGTGTTCATCCGAACGCAGGTGGTTATGTGAAAATGGGGCAGGCGTGGTATAATGGGTGGGTCAACGCAAGGCAGAGGGGGTGGGTTGCGTGAGCTCGATTCCCATATCTGTATCTCGGGACGGTATTTGAAAGATACTACTTGTTCCTAGTCTAAGGCTTGGCTGTATCCTTCATCGCTTACTGCGATAGAAAGAATGCGCCGACCATTCAATTTATTGTCATCTGCAGCATTTTGAATCGCGGTAACGACATAAACGGACTTGCATGACAATCACACTTGTTTGAATACATCGTGAACGTAGTTTTGACACTCGGCTTTACTCTATTATCCAAAATCGAGATAATTGCGTCTAAACTATGTTGTTGTTCTCTACACAGGTTATCCAACAAGACTAATTCCAAGATGATAATATATGGTGTACCAGTAGACGTTATTGTATGTACAGCTTCCAAGAGTCGGTACCACAAGATGCTATAAGGAGCTTTATGGTCGGATAATGGTAAAGCGAATTAAGTAGGAAGGTTGGTCGGACAATCGACGACTGTGACTGATTTGAAGCGACCAAGTACGGGCCTCTCCGATATCTCAGCAAGCGTTCTGGGTCCACAAGCTGACAGCTCTATCTGCAGCGCAGCCCAGAATGTGATATCCACACACGCACAGCTGTGGAACTCGACGTATTCACCGTTCCAGCGAGCAATCATTTCCGGTAATGCTTGATGAAAGTCGGAGCTAAAGTCGATCAAGACCAGCTTCGAGAAACTGGGAAGGTGGAGCGGAGAGTTTAGGTAGCCGTCAACGAGGACTAGAGTGCGAGGGCGGACTGACTCGAGAACAAACTTGATCGAAAGGTGATTGGTGCGTTTGATGATGAGACGTGGGAGTGAGATGGGAAGGAGAGGTTTGTGGCTTGACCGCAAGGCCAAGCCCTGGATCGGCCCGCGTTGGTCGTCATCCGGCTTAAATCTATCCAACGCCAATGTCGTAAGGCGGGGAAAGGAAGGTAGAATGTCATGGAAGAAGTGATGGATAATCTCAACGGAGAACCCGTCCATACAGTTAGTGAGGTTGTTGATCCCTATCGCCTCAAGCATCGGCATACTCGTAAAAACGTCCTCCACTCCTGAGCCCATTCGATAGATTGAGGACCGGAGCATTAATAACATATTCCTTCCATCGACGAAAAGTATGGTCAACGCGCGATGGACAGGAAATCGAGTGTGAATCGATGGAGTAGGGAAGCTCGGATGAGGCTGGAGCATGGAGTCCTGGACGTTGGATGTCAGTAATACCCTCTTCAACTTCGGTAACAGGCGCGGACTCCCGTTTTTGGAGCCGAGGAGGTGCAAAGCATGAGGGAGAGACGAGGCTTGATTTGCTTCTACCACCAACACCTCAACCCTCTCCAGATGATCCCCGCAAGCGCTTAACACCGCCTCTACCGAGTTTCCTATATGAAGGTTGAGCGTGGGTGGAGCCTCGAGTGTTCTATAGAGGTACAAGCGGATAGTTAAGGGTGCGGACCGCTGCAGGTAGGCTTTCAGACGATTATCGTCGAGCTTCGGGGTATCGGCGCTGATGAAGTATATGATGTTTCTCCACATCGACCGTTCGCTCATACATATCTCGTGCCATTCTCGACAGACCCGAACAAGGTAGTGGATCATGGGGTGTGCGGCCTCTATGCGTAGCTGAAGATATCTTTGAAGATCCAGATCGATGTCGAGGGTGGTAGCATACTGGAGGATGCGTAAAAGAGTGTAGAAATCGAGTCTTTTGATGGGGCTCTGACTGTCTGTAGATATGATAGTAGATGGAGGCGTAGAGCGACGATGGCCCTCCGGTAACTGGGGAGCGCTCAGTGGTGCCGAAAACATTCTTCCCCGACGATGTGGACCCTGGGTCGTGACAGATGGTGGAGCAGCGGACTGTGGGGCGTCGTCAGGTAGTGCGGGTGAAGCAACTGAGTGGAAGGCGAAGAGTAAGGGGCTGTAATTTCGAATCAATCGGCGGACCGCAAGGAACAGTAAAGAATCTCGCAGAATTTTTGGGGACATTTTTCAGCTCAAGAAAGCCTCATTCCTTCACCGGTGCGCATTTTCTCCACTCCTAAGCCCTATTTGGCTGGCCGTCTCTAAAAGGGCAATAAAATTTGCGAATCTTGACCATGAGGTATGGATCTGAGGTGCCTGAGTACGGATCATCTCTCAGGTTGTTCTTAGAATTTGCTACAAGACGAACTCCCTAGCACCGGTGTGTCACCATCGCGACTATGAACTCAGCAAGCTCAACGCACCGTAAAGGTGATCATCCACTCCTACCACTCCGACACTGACTGTAGCGGCTAGATCTCAGATGGATCATCTTGGCTGCCTCAAGGCAGAAAGCCTGTTTTGAGTAAACGTAAAACGTCCTGAGACCGGCAATCACACTGACACTTGCACGGAGCGCCCATGTCTTCATGCACCTCTGGTGCCCTAAGATCGTTGCCTCCGCTGATCCTTACTTTAGTTTCGAGATTCTGATATTTTCAAGATGCATAGAGTGGAAGCTATCTGTGCCCTGAACGATTGCTCGTGCTGTTCGAACTTTAGGAGCGGCGCTAAAGCCTGGCTGGATGCTTCTCAGGTCGTGTGTAAGATGAGTACGTTAGTTCGTGCAACTTCGATTCTACGTATAGATCCTCGGTTTCAGAGTGAATGAAGATTCTTTGATTCGTCTTCTGAGCGATTAAATGTAGACCATAGTAATGTCAAACCTCGATATCTTGAAAGCTCATGATTCGTTGGGAGTGAACGACATGTTTGGAGGGAATGATTGGACGACTGCGATTTCGGTGCGCGCTCAATCACACAGTCTCAATCGGAGAAAACACAAACACAGTGGCACATGATTCTCTCAGGACTGGGACAATACTTACATGGCATAGATCCGGCAGAAAGGCGAACAGAGTTTCAACATGGACGGTTGCCGAGATTCTCGAGAGTGTGGGAAAACATACCTCGGCACTTCGGCAAGGCATTTCGCTACCAGAACGACAGGTCGTCTCTCCCCAATTCTCTTGTTTTCCACGCTACATCTCACTGCTCAACACGTAGCTCGTCGACCGCCCACCACGTCGGATCATGGGCTACGCTCCCGGTCTCAGTGCAAAGTCGAGGGCAAAGGCAAGGGGAAGGGGGGTCATCTGCGTCCCTTCTCATTCCTCCGATCTGGACCCTGGTGCGTTGGATAGCACGCCTCGTACGCTAGAAGGGCTGAGAATGCTGGAGTGAATGCTGTAGTGCTCGGGTGCGTGATCTCTATTGCATCCTGTGTGGGACTCACCGTTCCCTCTTATTTCTCGTGTAACGACCTCTCGTGTAACGACCTCTCAATCTTTGCCAACGTTCTTTTGCCAGTGTTGAAGCGTTTGAAGCTGATCATGGCAAAACGCGAGTGCCTGTTGCGGGTACACTCAGACCATAGCTCCATCAAAAGGGTAGCGAATTTCAAGAGCTGGAGCTCGGTGGAGATGGGATTGTAAACGGGAGGAGGTCGAGTTACTCCGAGGTCTGNTTTTTTTTTTTTCGTCATCTTCTGCATCTCCCTCTTCGTCTTCCTCACCCTCCGAAAGTCCCCTGGCGTCGCCATGGTCAAACGATGAATCACTATTTAGCCCGTGGCCAAGGCCGATTTGGGTCGAAGCCCGCTTGTCATTTCCCTCTCAGATCTACACTCACTCCACCCACTCTTACGTGACTTGGCTTGTTAAGAAGACATTGTCGACCTTCTCGCTCATATCTCTCGGACCTCTGGAGTGACGGACCGCCAAATCGAGAGCAGCAGGCTCACCCTTCCGTAATTCTAGCCACTCGCCAAAACCCCAACGGGAATGCATCGTCGCTCGCAAGATTCACCCGCCTCTAAACTTTCTCCCTCCATTTCTCGTTTCTGGATTCAGCCTTGTTTCAGGCTTGGTGGAAAGGCATCGACGTGTACGAATAAACCCGTATCAACACCGTGAAGCTGTTGAAGTAAGGCGTTTCAAAGCTGTTTGTCAAATAACTTTGCGATATCCTCAGGCCTGCCGGATTCCCTTCTCGCATTCACTGACCCCCAATCATTGCAGTTTGCACCAATCATTAATCCCTTTAGAGAGAAAGTACCAAACCCGACCTTGAAAGTATCCGCTATTCGACGAGTGAAACGGTGCAACACTAGGCTCGTGATTGATGGCCCTTTTCCGAGTTGAACACCGGGCAGGGGAAGTTACTCGCATCATTATAGTTGAGGCGACAATATTTCCGGTGGTGCAGACAAAGCCCGTATGATGAGACTTTAGCTCGGGTGTTTGTCGAGCTGTTATGTATGTCTCACGTTTATCTGCATTCTTGTTACGATCCTAACCCCTCGACAGCAATCGCAGAGCCCAATCCCCGCTCAGGATATGGTTACGGCGATCTAAGAGTCCACGGTCTCCTAGCTGATATCACACGACAATTGCGTTTGCTTCTACCCCTGTTATCCTCTTTAGTCATCTCCGGTTTAGTACGTA
The DNA here is from genome assembly GCA_027579435.1 of Candolleomyces eurysporus. Taxonomy (NCBI): domain Eukaryota; kingdom Fungi; phylum Basidiomycota; class Agaricomycetes; order Agaricales; family Psathyrellaceae; genus Candolleomyces; species Candolleomyces eurysporus. The sequence goes on along the minus strand of JANBPK010001206.1, from coordinate 81,533 downwards.
TAACTTCCTCTCATTCTGAGCATGTCTGACTCACGACGGTCTTATCCTCCAATTTCCATCGGTCGATCATGTTATCTCGTTGAACATGGTTCGTTCTCATTCTCTCTCGGCGCTATGCTAGTGTTAAACTCATAACCTTGATATCTATCTATCCAGAATCTGTCGGTCTCTCAACAGTTCGGAGTTGTCTCCCTCGTTCAGTCCGTTCTTTTTTTCTCGTCCAAGAACACGTTCGACTTGTTCTCGACGAGCGATTGTGCTGATCTAAGCAAGTTGACTGTGCGGTCGCAATATTTCTCGCCAATGGAAACCCCTCCTGCACTAGCCATGGTCTCTCCTCGTTCGCGCTGACTTCGAGTCTCTCACTCATCCCCAGCCTTTGCCGTCGTCGATTTTTTTATCGGATTCATCCCTTTTTCATTGCTGTGCCTACCCGGGATTCTTGTGGGTGCCTTCTCTTGTCCTGTTTCTCGTCTGTTCTTTGCCTTCTCCCTGGGTCCCGCTGCGCTCGTTCTCTAGGAGTTTGACCTGACTTTGACTACTCCGGGATAGACCTTATTTGTTGTCATGATCGTTTCGTGCTGCAAAAGCGCTTCCAATTCATTCCCAGTTACACCTCCTTGCCACTGATTCTTTCTTGCGTGTTCTCTGTTTGGCTTTCGGCGCATATTGAGTGAAAAGTCCGCATATACTCTCCCCAATTATGTTTCGAGTATACAGTCGTGCCGCAGCGGTCATCTCGATTCGGGCGGCGGGATCCGATGGGCTCCAGTCAGTCATCTCCCACTGAGAAATTAGGTCTAACGAGCTTGCGAGCAACATACTCGGTAGACGGATTCGCGGGATTTCCGTCTCTGATTGTTAAGTTGCGACTTCCGTGGCGTAATAAAATTTGATGAAGCTCAAGATCTGGTGTTCACCCACACGGTGTGACAGAGTGCCCTTCTCACGACCAACTCATCGGCGCTCCTTGACTTTGGACAGACTAACCCAGCTATTCTAGAGATCTAAAGTTCGTCAAGTGGTTCTTCTTCCCTCACCACCTTAATTCCTTCCATCAGGGCGGGTTTATTCTCCTCTTTGAGGTAGGCAATGCGCGCAAAGCCCGAAAGTCGAAAAACGTTCAGCATGCCCTCTGTAATTAAGAATTCAGCGAGCCGCGCTAATAAGTAGTTCACTGGTGCTCTTTACTCAGTTTGACTACCAGAGCTCTCCTTTCCAAGTTCAGCATTCGAAATTTGCCCACGGTGAGCGGTTTGATACCGATTGGAAACGGAGCGTGTATTTCAATCCTTATGACCTGACCCCTATACCCTTGCGCATCCATCGCCTCTCCATTTAGCACCCGACCATCACGGAGCTCCCTCGCCACTCAACTCGTGCTGACAACTGTGTTCGTTCTATTCCATAAATTTCCTTTGTTTTGATGCTTATACTACCACATGATCTCTGTCTATAGGAGTGCCTGTACGGCTTTTGAATCGTTCATAAGCTATGAACGTAACAAATCTTAAACCGTGCTCCGATAATACACTGCAGAGGCACTGGAGAGGCGGCCTAAAGTTAGTCTCGTACCTGTTTTGTTCGATAGCTCGTTGATGTTGTCATCGCTTGCTTGCACCCGGGGTAGCGGCATTCCTATCCTCACCCTGAGCAATGGCCAGATAAGACCCCTCAGATGACGGAGCCCAGCGGTGGCTTCACTCTTGCGACACAATTCCCTACAATGCGCTTGACTCCCCTCGACTTATTGGTCTCGTGGTTCTTCTCGTTCAGCGTCGTACACGCTATGGTGTACGAACTCTTTAGTCAACTCAATTCAAGCTTCGAGTTTGATTTCATTGTCGTTGGATGTGCATCTATTACTGCTTCTATCTATCAAGGACAACAACTGATATGGTAGCCGTGTAGCTGGACCAGGACGAGCGACGGTCGCCAGTCGGCTAACAGAGAATCCAAGTTTTAACGTTCTTCTAATCGAAGCGGGTCCGAGGTACGCCCCTTAGCCTCTTATTTTCTCACCTTGTGTGGAGCGTTGTCTAACGTTCTACTGAATATAGCGGAGAAGGCAGCCTGAGCATCCGAGTACCCGGCTTCGTCGCCGATCGACCCCCGGCTTTCCGATGGAACGGTACCATGACACCGACACCTGAGATTAACAACCGAAGCTTGGAGTATGTAAGAGGGCATGTCCTCGGTGGAGGCACAGCTATTAGTCCGTCGTCGTTCACGTTCCTTCTCCTTTTGCGTTATCAGTACCTATCACAAGAGCTGATTCCTTTCTCGTGACTGACACTTAGACGGAATGATATACTCTCGATGTGCGGCCGATGACTACAACCTGTGGGCTAAGATATCTAGAGACAAGGGGTGGAGATGGGACGCGCTCTTACCTCTTATCAAGCGAGTGAGTCGTTCATCATTTCGGTCGTACTTCACATCCGGCATTGGTTAACAGTGAGAGCGCAACACGATATTATGGGATTTAGAATGAACGACTCGTCCCGCCGTCCACTGGACGAAACACCGCAGGGGAGTACGACCCGCGTCTACACGGATACAATGGCAACGTGCACAGCAGCCTACCTTCGCTGCCTCCCAGGGACTTTGATTATCGATGCCTCAACGTAACGAAAAATCGGCCAAGGGACTTCCCCTTCCACTTGGATATGAGCTCCGGAAGGGCGATTGGTATGAGTGAGTGTTCCGGGATCCTCCTTCTTTCGCTTTAAGTATATCGCTCTATGGACCCAGCGTGCGCTGACTTATTGATGTCCCCTAAGCTTGGCTTCAGAGCACAATTGGACATGGAGAGCGTTCAACTGCAGCTACTGCTTTCCTGAACGAGACTGTGAGACGTAGACCGAATCTCAGCATCCTTCTCAACACGTATGTTACGCGCGTCTTGCCTACCATCAACAGTAGCAGCACTTGCCAGGGTTCGGGAAGAAAGTTGAATATTCGAACTGTGGAGGTAGGAGACAGAATGACAAGTAAGCTACTCACCTAGATATAGACGTGCGACTAACATGTGGTGACATCATATGCAAGAGAGCATTCTAGGGAATTTAACTGCGACAAAGGAAGTTCTTGTTGCAGCCGGAGTCATCGGAACGCCTCAACTAATGCTCAACTCTGGTATTGGTGATCCCCAAGACCTGAACGAGGTAGAAGTGCCTGTGGTTCACGCGCTCCCCGATGTCGGAAAGAATATGCATAACCAGCCAGAGGCGCGGACGCTGTGGACTTATCGGGATCCCACACCTCCGTACGTAACCACCACTTTGTCTCATCGCATTGTCATTCGATGAAACTCTGGCCTACCTACCACACAATCTTAGAATTAACCGAACACTCGCTCTTGAGCAATGGACACGCAATCGCACTGGCCCGTTGAGTGAGGGTGGCGTGGCACATCTTGTACTGTGGGCTCGTTTCCCGCCGTCTTCGTCATTGTGGAAGGATTACCCAGATCCGTCAAGTGGACCGTATACAGCGCATGCTGAAATTGTCCTCGCGATTCTGGTATGTGATACAGTGACCACTCGTGGATAGTGCCTTGCTCACAGAGCTGGCTGTATTAGGGCAATGAGGTTGGTGCTTTAGTCGGTCTCATGAGTCCCACCTCGCGTACGTGAAAACCCATCTTTCCGCACAACGCCCCAGGTTTTGAACCCTTCCTTTCCAGGGGGTTGTGTAACCATACGCTCCAACAATCCATTTGACGAGCCTATCGTCGATCCAGGTCTCCTCAAAACACAATACGACCTCCTCGCACTTAAAGAATCTGTCCGAATCTCTAAACAATTCTTCTCTGGTGCAGAATTCTCCTCCAACGGATATCTCCTCAACGCTTCATTCGTCGATCCAGAAGAGGTCTCTGATACTGAATGGGAGGCGTGCATTAGAAATACTGTGAACCCCAAATTTCATGGTGTTGGTACGGCGTCGATATCCAAGGTTGGAGATCGAAGAGGGGTCGTTGATCCTGATTTACGTGTTAAAGGTGTTACTGGGCTGAGGATCGTCGATGCTTCCATCATAGTGCGTACCCTGTGTCTGTCTTTCTGGTATATAGAAATGTCTGAATCGTGATTCCCATCAGCCTGAAGTTCCTGCAGGACATACACAAGTCCCTTCTTATATTGTTGGAGAGCGGGCGGCAGATTTGATTAAAGCTCTGTGGACATAGTGTCCATTATTTGGAATATGTGTCCGAGGCACATACACGTCCTTGAACTTTCTATACTTTCTCTGAATATTAACTCTCATAGCCGGTCGTTCTGTTCCTCGGAGAAATAGTGGCGTGAAAGAAATCATTTCTGATACTATCGCCACAGGCCTAATTCCTTGAAGTGAGACATGTTTAAATTTGTGTCGCGGGTGGGTGTTAATTTTTTCCCCAACCATATGGTTGGTCGCTCAGATGAATTACCTTCCTTGCTATCATTAGCTATTCCCTAGGACTGTCCCGTTATAGTTGAACTCGCCATCGATGACGGTGTCGAGCCTGCTCTTTATATTCATTATTGCTCTGGCTAGTGCTCCCACCCATGGTCGTTCAATGAATCCAATAGGTGCTCAAGTTCGCGGTTAGCTTCGTTCCGTTCGGACGCACCTCTTAGAGCAAGAGAAAGGCCTTGTCGCTATCACGGCCCTGATTCTCAGACCATTGGAAGTTTATGCCTTTCCCCCAGCTCTCCGCTCATTCTCGGCGGGAACATCTCGCTACACCGAAGATCAGCTCGTGTACGTCCGTCACGCTGTAGGCGCACTTGGCTACCTCGCACAACCAACCCAGGTCTCTTCCTCTGTCAACGAGCAGGTTGCGCTACCTCCTGGTCGAGATGTGCGGGCTCTGCATGGACCCGCAATCAACATCCTCGTCGAATAGTGGGATGCCGTTCTTCACTGGCTCGCACACTGCGTTCACAAACACCTTCTGATCGGCACTGTCAGTCTCCATCACAATGCCCTCCACTTCGAGGACGAGTTGCTCCATTGCCCGTGTACTGCAATTTTTCTAGGTATCTCTGTCACATTATCCGTACGACATCAAGTGTTGGCTGGTATCTTCAAGCTCTTGTACGACTCCTTTATGGCGCCGCATCTCTCTTATAAATTTAAATCCTCCGTGGGGATATCGCTGAAGCTCTCGCTACAACGAGTCGAGGATTTAAAGCTTCTGGGCGTCATTGATCGAAAACCCTGCCAGTAGCTCGAGATCACGACTTCAGTACTCAGTGCTTAGAATTGAACTCAGGTCTTCGTGTTATCCTACCGCTACAGCTCAACGCTTCCTTGAGCTTCTGGCAATAGGTCCAGAAGTTTGATCAAATCAAGGGAGGCTGAGGGTACAAACTGACAGTAGAAGCAAAGGATACAGGCCTTCACATGCCTCACACGGTACAAACATTCGAGTCCTCTTCGCGAGCTTGAGAGTGGTAATCACTTGAACAAGGAGTTTGTTGCTGAGAGCACGCGACCAACTTGCAGTCGAATTTCGCGAAGGAGCTGGGACCGATGCCTGTTCCAGTGTCAAGGGACCGCAAGAAAAGATTTCCGAGTACGAGGAATCGAACCTCGAGCTTCCGCATTGTAGTGCGGACGTGCTGCCTTTACACTATACCGGAATGCTCGTTGGAGTGGATTAAAGAGTTTGTGATCATGAATCAAAGATGCAGCCCGACATTCGTCCTGTTTCTAACCTTGGCGAGACCAACTCCTTCGACCACTCGTAGTTATAATCTTTCTTCTGCGAGACCCACGCTGATTAATAGCCCTATGCCTTTCCTGGGCCGTTGGCTCTATCCTGGTATTACTGACGGCGAAGATGACCCTCGTCCATCTCCAGAAGTTGACCACTGGATATGGCCTGTTCCCGAAACACGACTTTCTATACCACTCTTCCTCAATTCTCTTGCCCTTGCCTCGGGCTTAGACCGTCTCACATCCCTCAGACCTGTTGCTCCTTGTTCGCGTAAGAGCACTCAGGGAGACTTGCACTCGGTAGTGTGTATGCTTACAGTTATTCCTGTGTAGCGCTCGGTAGTAACATCAAGGTCTTCTTTCGTTGGAAGCCTGTTGCTCTTCTGAGTGTAGCATTCGGAGCGTGTGCTGGACGATCGACGGTCCCAATCGTACGGATTGACAACTCAACGTTGGATTTGGTTGCCATTCCACCACGTAATGCTCCAGGGAGTGCCAGAAAGAGGACTGAAGTGGCTTTCACTCCCGAGAGTGTAATCGTTTGTCGTTATTGTACAGGGTTAGGTCATGGTCCCTTTGCAACGCATGACAAAAACTGAAGACTTCAATTTTAATTAGGACATGAGTCCGGTCGCAACCGGTCCATACAAATCCACTATTTGGTATGACATTCCTGGAACATGTCCTCAACCAAGCTACACAGGTCAACTCCCACTCTCCTTCGTGTCATTCTTGCTGACACTTCCAACTGGCCCAGCTCACAAATTTTCCCGGTGGAAGGGCTGTTCAATTCACATAACCAAGCATAAAGGTGTCGTCTTCTTGCATACCAAGGTGGAATTTGATGATACGAGCGGGAAGAGGAGGTTCACTGTACTCAATGGAGTCGTTCGATTTGGGTGCGTGGCTCCCCTTCGAGTACGATTGAACCTGAGTCCAACTCTTGGGCGCACAAATGCTAAGAGCCGAACACAGCTCCGTTATTCCTTGCAAATGGAGCTCCTTAAACGATGCCGGCGATCACAAATAAAATCATCAAACAAGCTGCACAGGCAGAGCGTACAAATAGCAGAGCTCAGTTTTATAGTCGTGTAAGTGGTCGGGTGGTGGGAATTCCGTATGGAGGTCGAACGCATGATATGATCGTAGTTCCTACAGTCACATTTACAAAGTTCCGTTTAGAAATGGTGGGTCAATTCTAAAAATAAAATTTACGCCCCAGCATCATCGAGTCCAAGATGGGGAGACTCAGGTGTCGTGCGTCAGAGAGTTGGGTGTCACTTTGAAGCTGCCTCACAGCGTCAGCCAAACTATGACAAATGCAATGTGAGCCCATTTTATTTCAGAATTGGAGCGAGTCCAAATAAGCAGAAGAACGTACCACCTGCCAAATACGCTATCCACGACACGGTATCTCTTCGATCCACGAGCTACATCCCAACCTTTGACGATCGCTAGGACAGTCGAGGCGTGCGTGCTGTGCTCATGGAAGGCGATGAGGACCAAACGGACTGACGAGTCACAATTGGCAAGGTGTCTTCCATACGCCTCGAGAAATCCTTCAACCCGCGCATCCAAGATGTTGAGATGGAAGTGGCTGGCCCTGGAGACCAAGTTCTTGCACTGGTCGATACTACGGACTGCCTGCTCGACGCCTGGATGACAGCTAACAACATCCAAGGTGAGGACTTGATCATCCTTCAGCTCGAGAAGATTTTTCCCCTCGTTCAGCAGGTACTCAAGGTACACGAGATGACCCATGCGCACAGTGAATATCGTCGGGGTGAGTTTTGTTTTTGGTTCTGTCAAGAGGGAAGGATGATGACATTAGTGAAGCACTTTAGATGACCGGTATTCGACGACAAACCTTCGTGACAAAGTGAGCGCAAATTTGGACACTCTTGCCTATGGAAGCGATGCCAGTCCTCTTTCTGGCACTCCGGAGAACAATACGAGACCGATCGACAACCGCCACATATCCTGATGTCCTGATCGGGAGCTTCCAGGCCACCGTTCTCCGTCGTTTTCATATGATGGCCGCCCTAAGGATTGATAAAGCCTCGGTCGGTAAAAGACATAGTAGGAGCGAAGGCATTACCTTTATGCAATGGCAAAAATTGAACCCCATCACTACATGAGCTTTGAAAATATCCGTGGACTTCGCCAAGGCCGTTTCAAATATCCAGAACATATCCCTCGAATCTTTACCTCGTCGCAATTTCTCCGCCACCTCGAATGGACATGCCGGACCCACCGCGCGAACCACAACGGACGTCGAAAAATAGAATCGCGAGAGCTCGGTGAGCCACATGATGAGGTCCTTGTATTCCGATGGATAAGCCTGTCTGTCTAGACATGAGAGGCATGTCCATCCGGTGCTCAACAACCCCCCNTTCAATCAGTCGAGTTAGATCGGTGATGAATCGCGGCCTTTCTTCAACAGTCAGGTTTACGGCGAGCTGTTGTATTGTCATGGCTGTCGTGGCCCAGAATTTCTGTCCAAGCTGGCCACGAGAAGTCGCCGCACGCGTGACGACGACGCTAAGCGCATTTGCGTTTTTGAAAAGGAAGTCATGGCGTGCAAAGATCTTCCGGAGAGTCGGACTGTGGTATGTGAGGCCCCGAGTGCAAAGGAAAAGTATACCAAGGTAATGGAGTGCATTCGTCTCGGCCAGAGAACCACCAACAACTTCTGCCGATTGACGAACAATAATGGAAATAACTGCCTCCCTGGTCGTCTTTGGCAAGGAGCTGAGGCGTAATGCGAAATTCACAGCACTCGCCCCTTGATACTGCACACACCTCGAGATCATTTCAAGGATAGTGGCCGTGTCGCCGTCTGCGGGGGTTCCTGAATCCGCGGCGCGCAACAGTAGGAGGTAAATGAAGTCTATGGTGCATGGAAGCGAGAATAGCTCATCTGTGTAGTCGTCGTTGTACTCGTTGAGGATCATGCGCAAAAGGTATAGACAGCTCTGCGAAAGCCGTGGCCTCTGCGAATGCACGGGAAATTGAAAAACGAGCACTTGACACCAGCGGAGCAAAACAGACCACTTTTCGGAGATGGAATGTATGACCGCGGTATATTTGAACGGAAGCAGTTCCGGTTTCGTTTTACAGAGCTCGAGGGTGAGGATCACGGTTGTCAAATCCATAACAGCCGTCAGTGTTGCTTCGAGGATCTTCGTCGCTGCTTGGCCGTATGAGGCGACTGATTTGGGGACGGGGACATCGAATGGCTCCATGATGAAGTCGATAATCCCAAAGTCTTTCTCCTGGATCAGGTATGTGGCAAGGATTTCACGTCGATCGTCCATTTGAATAGGGGATATTTCCCTGAGGTGAGCCAAGAGCTGAACGCATGCGCCCATTTAGATGTCATTCGATGTGCGATCATCAAGAATTGAGGTAGTACCTTTTGCCGTCTGTCATTGAGCGCTGCATTTCCTTTGTGTGTGGGGTGCGACATGGAGATTGCGATGAAAGGCCAACGATAAAGGCGTGATAAACGCTCAGCCTGCCTGAGAAGCCGAGTCTGAATTGAGCGATCTTGGCCCGGCCCGAGATACGGCCCGATAGTCCTAGTTTCTCGTACTGGAGATCACAACCCCTTGTTTCACTGCACGGGCAGCATCGAAAATGATCAGCACTGCTTTTTCGATGGAGATTCTATGTGATCATCTACTATGAGCTTGATAAACCCCTTTGCCTTCATACAAGCATTTACGGAAGGGATCTTGTGCTCATATCAACGAAAATATAAAAGAACCTTGCTATATGTCGGTAGATAGCAACAGCTTCCACATCAGCCCACGTCAGCCCACGTCAGCCCACGTCCACCTCCAAGAATTATAAGATAATTCTGTCATGGCATACGACATTGCAGAAATTCAGGCGACTGTATATGCTTGGTTTATGGGAGAAGTTAGTGCATCTTTATCGCACATTGCCTAGGACTCAATCATATCCATTTGCGACTGTTTAGTATTTCCTATGTGAGTTGTCTGCCTTCTTCCAGAGCTTTCACGACTCATTTATCGTGTGCATAGTAACATCCAACATTGCATTCGTACGTCCAGACAAGTCTCATTCGTTCCATTTTTTTTTGATCATGAGTTCTTCCAGGTGTACTACTGCTTATTGCTTATTGACGCTTGATAAGGAGGTGAAGCACGTCTGGCCGCAGAGATGGCGGACAGGGAAGGTACTCTTCCTGACGGTAAAGTGGCTGGGTCTTATCAACTTTTTGTTCGAGATCATTTGTCAGTCTCTGTCGCGCCTCACAACCTGGTTCTTGCTCATATCAGAGACAGTGGCACTTCGATTATACGCAGCTCTAAGTCCCGCAGTTAGTCAATTTTCATATTACCTGCTTCCACGATGTCTCTGTGCACTTCGAGTCCTAAATAAACTTCCAGGCATGCCAAGCTTTATACATCACAAATCTTGGTGTGTAGCTATCACTTACTCTCGCGTGTCCAGAAGTTAACGAACTGGTTCACCAGCCATTGCTCGAATCAGAATTGATGGCGCAGAGGGTACTCTATATATCCTCTCGTTTTCGATTAGAGAATTTGACCCGTACAACTTATAGCCGCTCTGTGGCTTTGCTTGTATGCGCTATTAGGGGCCAAGATCAGCTACTTCGCATTCCTTGTCATTGCATTCTTGGTAAATTGGTCTCACTCCTCCCATCGCCATGAAAGATCATTAAATCTGGTATTCCCAACCCGTAGATCCTGTCAGTCCCCAGCGACATACTCAGGCTCTTGAACGCAACACGTAATATTCGCTGTGAGAAATGTCGCTATGAAGATGACTGACCAGCTGGTGACCTCGGACCACCCACTATTTGAAGATACCCCACTTCCACCTTGGGAGGTTGAACTTGGGTATGCATGTACGTTCGCCAGGTCGGGGAGGGGATACCTGCGCGCCGGACATATGGTTTCTCTTGCGCGAACCGTATGTGAGTTCGCCATTCTCACCCTTATGGCCTATAGATGCTGACGGAATATGGGGTGCGATGCTACTAGTTGCCTCAATCCTTGGAATTGTCACATTTATCGTACACTACCAGAGGCAAAAGGGGTCCTTGATCAAAATCATTTGGCGTGATGGCGGAGTGTACTATTTGAGCAATATCGGTTTGTGGATGACTGAACATCTATCGAGCCCCTAATGAGATCGAATTTTTCCTTCCAGGTTTACGTCTTGCCGACGTGGTCGTCATCATGAAGGCAACAGACACGTACCAGGTCAACGAGGCGTACGTCCTATTATCCTTCGTGTTACATCTACTTCAAAGTCAAGGGATTGATCACGAACTGCTTCATAGTGCCAAAAGGCTTCTCATTCCAGTGTTTGCCCTTCAACTTCTCCTCAACATGAAGAACGTGGGGGATCCGGGCACGAAGAAAATTGTTTCTACGCTTATTTTCGCGGGAACCAAGTCCGACGACTCGGAGGAAGAGCTTGAATCTTCTGAACTAGTAGAAACCAAGTCCCCGTAGATTATTTCGGGGAATTCTAGTATTGCATTGACCAATTCATCAGGATTGCAAAGAAGAGTTCGATGTTGTGAGGGGCACGAACGGGGCTCGAACCCTCGACCCCTTCCCGCAGTTGAAGCTGACGCCGAAAGAGGACCGAATTTGTTCGACTATTTCTCTGTTCGCTGAACGATGTTTCCCTTCCGTTCGACCGGACGCTCCGCCTCGAAGCCCCAATGATTCGACGAGCTCTTACCCAGTCATTACCATGAAGATGCCAAAGAGGATACCAGGTGGTACCTCAACCGCGAGCATGGCTCACAAATCTTGTTCCATTCTCTCTGCACTCTCAATCCCGCCAATTCTCTCGGCTTCCTTGAACAGGTGTTTTGACGGAGCCATGCGAGAGCCACAACTTACGCAACAAAGAGGAGACAAAGCATAAATTTGGAGGCTGAGGGGTTGGAGATGCAAAGATGAAGGAGAAGGATTAAACCAGCTCCTCCTTGCTCCTGTCTCTCTCGCGTGAGGTGACGCCTGTGCAGTGTGGCAGTGTGATCAGTCCATCCAGCTCCACGTTGGTCTATCGGAGTCAGTCTCAGTGGTGAACCCTCTGCCTCTTTGCTTTCCTATTCAGAAGTCAAGTTCTCACTCAAAGTATCTGGCAATGGACGTACCGTTCCCTGGATACCAATCGACACACGCTGATTTCTTTCTCATAGAACGCAGCAATTCAATGAGCGAAATTTGATGTTGGAACTCTCTGCCGCAGCTCAAGGGAGAGCCAGTATGACAGAACGCCTATATGCAGTTGCGCACCGAGGCCAAGTTCGAAGAGGAACCGGATAGCAGGCTTCTGGGGAGCGTGAGGGGATCGCCTTCTTAAAGTGCCCCGTTCTGCATTATGCTGTCCCTTAATCCTACCTTAGGCAGCCTGTACACCTTCAGGTCTGAGCCTGCTACATTCATGCTGGATTTTGACTCCGGCTCTCGTTACCATCGACGACCTGCCCTCCCTCATCCTCTCGCGCAGCGGCTCAGGTCTCGCCTTGACCGAGTATGGCTACTTATATCTCATCATTAAGTATTTTCGCGAACCGAGCCCACAGCCAACGCTTCAAAGAAGCAGCTCTCTGATCCGCTCGTCTCTCCGGCAGGTGAGTAGCTCATGAAAAAANGGTGGAAGGTGATATGATCTCGCTTATCTAGTCCCCTTTCTTTGCGCGGTATCATTTTTGCTCTCCCTTTTCTTTTCGAATTCGGTCAGGTTGACACCTCACACTCGCATAGTGACTCATAGTCTTGAAGCTAAACTTCGACGTCGTGCTTTCGACGGCCGAGTCGTCCGTCGAGTGGCTCTCTTCTACCATTACTTCCTTGGTCGTTTGTCTTGGAGCTTCACAAACGACCTGTTCGCTTTTCAACGAGTGTAGATAGGAAGATGTTACGTCAGGAGTGTGACACGGCCCGCGCTCAATACAATGATTGATATCTTCGCTTCATTTTCTCTGCTTTGTTCTGATGCTAGTGATTTACTTTCGTATCCGTTATCAAGTGGGATGGTTATTTGCTCCTTTCATAGAGCCCTAGTATCTCTGAATGCTACTCATCAGTTGAGTGAGCATCGATGTTCGCCGGGCCTATTCAAGTCCGAGAAAGGAAGTCGCGCTCATCATCCTTTGTGACCGCGCTGCACAATGGATGTTCAGTGATGTCACGACTCGAATCCTCACATTACCGGTCAAATTGGGACGGTAATAATGGCCACTGTATACTATATGCGTACATGTTCAAAACTTGCCACAACAGCTCGGTGCGCGTATTTAACTATGATTGTTCTGCTAACGCTTCAACACCAGCCGCCATGTCCTCCATCCTGACCTCCCAGAGGGCTTCCAGTGCCAGCATCATCTCTTTCCCGTGCTACCGCCTAGGCTCTATAGTTGCATTTGAGCAGCTGCAGACCGCTGACCGGGCGTTTCTCCGACAGTATCCAGATCTCTTCCTTTCTCAGAGCGCGCTACGCAACTCGGGGACGACTTCAATGGAGCGAATTAGCTCATGGAATACTCAGCCACTGGTATCCGGGACTGTTCAGCTTGCAAACAACAGAGCCCTGCTCGAGCGCACGCGGCAGCTCCACCTTGAGGGGTTTATGTCTAGGCAAAGAGACGATATCGAGGGCCTACTCTACCGACTTCAGAGATATCAAGGGTGGTTCGACGAGCTGAATTCACGATACGCGTCGACGGAAAAGTCGCTCGAATCCCCGGACTCAATCGGCATGACTATCAAGGATCTTTGCGAAATAAACTTGTTGCACTCGATCATCAATACCTGCGGGCAAAAACTTCGTGCGATACTAGAAGCTTACGTGCTCCAGTCGGACCTTTTCTTGTGGATCCAACAAGTCAACGGCTGGTTGGGGAATCACGGCCCAAATGGGGTCGCAAGTGATAATGCTCAAGAAGTTAGACAGATTAGAGAGTGTGTGATCGTCAAGGCGGCTATGGAGATCATCAAGTTTGTGGAGGATGAGAAGGACAGAAAGGACCTTCTACGATCTATGTTGCAAGGAATTGGTGGGGATGTGTGCTCCGTCAAATTATAGCTCCAGTCATCCCTAGTCGTCCCCTTTGCTAGTCCATGATTCTGTACCGCCCTATAGCAAGCTATGTGTGTATCATGTTCTCTTACGAACCCTCACCGATCAGCGACTCGGATTGAGCAAATGTAGTCCTTATTGAGCGATCATGCTTGTCGATTTCTTTGTCTTCAGGTCGGCGGTTATATGTTGACGTGACTACAATCACGACAAGACACCTGCAGAATGAAGCCACCGGCGGCGCCCAGATTGACCAATGCTTATCACTGAACCTGTAGTGTACGATAAAATCGGACTGAGGCCTTGTTTGCCATACCAAGTGAGGGCAAAATTGCTCGGCGAAAAGCATTTCCGGAACCGGGCCCGTCCGGGATCAAATATAACTCCGTATGTGTGTGAATGTTCCCAGGTCCTTTGCTCATGCACCACGCGGCGCTGTTATTCAATGAACGTTATCGTTCTACAGCGCGGATGCTGTTGCTCTTCTTCACTGACCTCTTTCTTGTCCATTGGGACGCTGCCCCTTGGTCGATAGGCAGGCGTGCTGGAGTCTCTAGAGCGACCCTTCATGCAATTTCGTGCCCTCTAAGTGCCAGTTCGGTACTCGATGCTGTATGTACCCCTGTCTGCCGTCGCTCTGGTGCTTCTATTCGTTGACGGGTGATCTTCAGTGTTCGAAATGTGAATGCTTCCAGTAGCTTTCGAGGGCTCGGCAGATCATCCCTGGTTTCAATTGGACGACAGGCACCGCAGGTGTCAGTTGAATCTTACCTGAACAATGTTGCTGGTACGCAGGTTGTTGGATACAACTGTGGTGAGTTTGTCCCGTTCATGAATGTTCGCTGTCGTGCAATACACTAACTCGAGGCTCTTCAGTTGCTTCTTTGGCCTTCCTCATCTACGATATTCTCTTAACTCTTCACCAAGAGGTACGGATCTACACCTTCATCTCTGAAACCCATCTCCCTTACCAGGTTCGCCAGGTTACAGTGGTATGGCCGTGAGTCGCTTTCAACTGTTCCCAATTTCGTCGCACTCAACACCTTGGACAGCATTTCATGGAACCTTACAAAGTGCCTCTTCTTCTTCATACGATATTTTCCGGTAATTCTGCAAATGTGAGTGGGCGCTAAACTTTGGCTGCGGTGCTGCGACGCTCGCTCACGCGTCCATAGCTCTGTCCTTTTTGTCGGTACACCGCCATTTACGTTCACAAAACGAGAATGCTACATATGGAACGTCTATCAAGGTCTAGCAACCGTGCTCATCGTCGCTGCTGTCGACTATATCCTCATCCTTCGAAGTGCGTAGCGTTTCCCGCCCTCTTTGCCCCATCAGTAACAGGACCCTGCCAGTCTTCGCCCTCTACTCTCGAAACCGAACCATTCGATATCTGGTTGCGACACTGTACCTACTAGAGCTGGTGACGATGAGCATTGGGGTCGGTTTGGCAGTCCCAAAGCTCGGATACGACGACCTGTGTACTCTCATTGACGTCCCTGATACCTTCCTTATCGCTGCGTAAGCATCTATATCCCGCTCTTTTTGATCGTTACATCTCAATTTCACCGTATAGGGGTGCTCCGATCGCTTTTCAGACCATCCTGTTTGCACTGACGGCATGGAGGTTTCTCGAAGCGGTCAAAGCTGGGTGGGGAAACGTACCCATTATCCAACTCCTTATGCGTGACGGGACATGGGCGTTCATTTTGCTGTTTGGTGCGCTTCATCTACCACTTGCTCTTTGTACACAAAGAACTCATGGCTCCGTTGTAGCGATACTTCTCGGTGAAGCCTTTCTCTATGGGTTTGCACCAGAGGCGTATACCGACGTTCTATATGGGTACGTGCGCATCGTCAATACGATTACACCAACTCAATCGTCAAACACCTCTTGCAGCTGGCTCAACACGGCATTTGCGTTTTGCGTGCGTACCCGACCTTGCTTTGGATCGAGTCTCATCCTCACCTTCCTCTTCGATTCGACTGTAAAGGGTTATCGAATCTTGTTGAACCTTAACCAGCTCAACGCCTCAGCTCGGCCTTCCATTTACGTTACTAGCCCCGACATCGTTTTCAGCTCTCAAGTTGTCACTGGCCCATTCAGCGAAGAGTCGTACCAACTAACGAATCTCTCGCGGTCGCCCATTTCGAGCACGCCCGGTTCGAGCTCACAGTCGGATGCGCGCCAGTTCGACCGGGACGAATAGCCGAAGCTATCGGGGCCCTCCAGGTTCGAATCGTTAAAAATACGGACATTCGTAATATGCCGTTGTAGAATCGTTTCCTGGACCATTCACCGCCCTCAGGCCACCACTGATCATATTTTACGGCGGATTTAACGAAAAGTACGCGAGAGATTTCGTAGATACTAATGAAACTAGTGACTGCACGGTGTGTTAAGTCGATTGCATCACCAGACCCTGGGCCTGGTTCTGATCCTGCGTTCCTCCAACCGTTGAGAGCGCGGTAGAAAGGAGATGTAGTTGTATTGAGGCACACTCACCAACCTGGAAACGTTTCCTCTCGTTTTGGCGTCGTACCAGACTTTCACGAAAATAGACACTGTCTGCTCTATGACGGATACAAATTCCTTGAATAGATTCATCTTCCTGCATATTCTTTACGAATTCCTCGGTACCAGTCAGCTCGAGGTTAGAGATGAATGGCAGACAATCTGGTGAACTCGCTAACCGCTTGAATGATCTCTCCAACGGTGCCTATAGTTTCGCGACGCTGTCAAAGTTGAGGTAATTCCGCTCTGAAGGCCAACGTACTAGTTCGCCTTCAGTAGGCCCTCAGCCAATGCTTCCGAGTAAAGATTACTATGATTCTTATTTCAAAGTTTGGCGATCAGCTACACAATGATAATCAGAACTTGTTTATACGAACATCGAGGGGGATACTGACCTGCAAGTCGCCAGCTTCGTTGACCGTTTCGCGTTCGTTCGCCAAGGTGGTGAAGGAGATCTGATAAAGACATAGATAGTTCATCTTCAAGGACTCAGCCCGAGCTCTCCGACGCATGTCGGCATCTTAAGTGGACTTTCTTATCACACCCGTCACGCCGGTATTGGCTAGCGACCCTTTGCTGTAAAGACCCACAAGGTTCTCGGAATGGTACCGTAGGGATGTACGAGAACGTGCAAACATACTTGCCCAAGTACCTCATAATGGCCATTGCAGATTTTTGCAGCGCTAGGGAAAGTTGAGGTTTTCACCCTGCATGAGTGCTATCAAAGCTGGAAGACACCAATAAAACGATATCAGCATGTGCACATTTCCAGGGGCGTTCAAATAACATGCATCTCATGTCAGGCTGATGTTGTGTTCTCGCGTCCGAGCCGTTTACCCTTTGCCGGACCGGCGCGGTCTAATATGAGATAGATGACGTCGACGGTGCACTGAAGAGAAAGGAGTTCCTCCCCGAAATCCGTGGACTTGCATGCGCCGATTACAGATTGGGAGAGATCAGAAAACGGGGTAGCATCAGAAGTGCTGCCGGAATTGGGTTCTGGGGAATCCAGGACATATACCAGAGTTTGAAGCCAACCAAGAATGGATGGCCAGCTTCCAAGTATCATGGGATAAGCTGCAGACTTGTATGCATCCAGAGCCAGACCAGCATCGCCCAACGTAAGCGTAAGATGGGTTAAGGAGAATATGGAGTCGATGACCGGTTGGCAGATAATGCGAACTTCGCGCGTGAAGGTAGAGGGATGTTGGAGAGCTCATTCGAGAAGGTATATGATCTGAAACGGAACGAGAATATCTTCAAGGAGCTGGATGTCATGTTTGTCGCGTATATGGTCGCGTATATGGTCAGCTAGCGCGCGTTGGAGACGAGGGATTTCATTATCACTTAAACGTCGTCTCAATTGCTCGAGCACCTATATTCGGAAGATCAGAACGAGAAACTCTGCCCAAGCACCTTAAGCAGTACCTTTCGCGCTGTATTCTTGAGGAAAGCGCGCGATGTTTGGCCGAAGTCCGGAAATTCTCTTGCTTCCATCGCTGGTGTATGTAGAAGTTTGAAAACAAGGAATCTTCATCTCGTTCGTCCATCACAATTCAATGATTTTGAATCTTCGCTTTTTGCAAAGTTTTCCCGTGCTTCAGGTTGCTTTACTACTTAAGAAGCCACCGACTACTACTCATATCGATTGGGGCTGATGCCTTTCACCCGGTGGAAGATCGAGAAATGAATAGAAATTGGCTCCGCGCTGAGAAGACAAAGAAAGGCATATCTCAATAAGCCACCATTTATCGCCGAACCAGAGCGTTGCTTCAAAAGNCATCCCCAAAAGCCATCATGACTACCGCATCCGCCATATCAATACAGAGCTCGTCGACCGCTGATTGGAAGCGGAAATAGTACAAAGAACCTGCCTCCTCGACTTTCTTGGTGATCCTCAAGAAGGCTGACGAGAGGTCTCTTCCGGATATTAAACAATGTCCGTGTCCACTAGTCGTCGCTGAATAGCATGGAACCAAGAGCTGGAAGCGTGAAACTCAGATTCGGTTGCTCTCAGCATCATTCAATTCACCCAACTCTCTGCGAACTCCTTCAATCGATACAGCAACGCCTTCAAGACATGTCTTGAACAGCGTCCCTGGAGTCCTTTGAACGCTTTGTGTGGGACCCTAAAAGACGATTGAGCTCCGGAGAACGAGCTTCAGAGCCAAGTATACCTCCCAAAACATCATCACGAAACAGAGCCTTAACCTTTCCCCGAGGTGTTTCTGGCAGAGGATGAAATCCTCCGTGCAGGCACTGCACTACTTCGGTACGGATAACAGAGCGTTTCTGACTCGAAGACATCTCAGGTGTATGTGAGGGTTTGGTAGCCCATATTAGTTAGACGTGGTTCTGGAATAAGAAAAAATAAAACTAGACAATGGATATCCATCTACCGAGGACCCGGAGGAAGGGGAGAGTCGCGGTCTTCAGCAACTTGAAGGTGCTCCAATCAACCGTTGACGCGCTGATTCCATGCACGAGAGCAGGCACTCAAAAATCCCGTTCCAAGCGTCTTGGGGGTTGGAGATGATGCGAATTTGTGATGACCGAGTTGCAAGGTTGGGCTTTCTGAGGTGATGAGAAGATCTTGTTGAGAGCCTCGATTAGATCGTTCCACCGATCGGAGGGGTGGAGGGTCCAAGACAGTTTCTGAGCATGCTCTCTCTCACCTGTTAAATGCACGACTAGTCATCAATCATGTGTTGAACCCATAGTACTTGCTAGAGGAACTTGACAAGATCTCCTGGCTCTCACTCTGGGAGGTGCATGACGGACCATGGAAGACGAAAATAGCTACCAAAAGACGACTTTAGACATCTGGAAACTCTTCAAGGACATACATTGATCCTCGTGAGATCTCATAGGCCATCAACCAAACCCTCAATATGCAAGAACCGTCAAACCTTCGTCACAGCTTCCTCCGCCTCCTCAACACCGGACTTCTCCGTCGACACCTTCTCCGCTTGCGATGGCCGTCCTTGGTGAACTTTCAGATGAGCCTCCTCACTTAAATGAGGCTTCCACCCGGTGGAGTTCCACGGTTTGACTCCAGATCTGTACAGTTCGTCAACCTACGTGCGGAAGAGTTAGTGCGTCGGTACGAAGATTAATTTTTCAGAAACGTTACTACGTACCTCCTCCAAAGTCAATCCCCTCGTTTCGGGGATGAATAAGTACACGTAGACGTAACCGAATAAGAGCATTCCAAAGAACACCAAGAGGATCAGAGGTCCAATTCTAGTGCGTACAATCACAGATGTGAGTTGATGTCCTCAAGGAATGAGCACTTCCGATGAGGCAACATACCTCGCTGCGATTCGAGGCGCGAAAAACGAAAGGAGGAAGTTCCATAACCTCAAGAACCGGCTCAGTCAGCATCTGAGAACGTTTACTGTAAAGAACAAGGACTCACCAATTGGTTGCGCTCCCAAGCGCGATACCCTTCGGTCGAATCCTGAGAGGGAAAGATTCGCCTGCAAATACCAAGTAAAATGCAGGTTGAGTGGAAAAACCGAAAGAAAGAGAGCACGAATGGAGAAACGAGAGACATACCAAGATAAACCCATGGAGTAGGCCCCCAAAACACTGCGAACGAGAATACATGAAGCACAGCGAACGCAATTAGCGTATCACCACCTGCTTTGTTCCTACGAGTCAACTGCTCCGTGGGCGTGCCTGCCGGTGCCAAAGTAAAATGGCCCACCAAGCCAGCCTATGCAACGAACACATGAGAGGAAGTTGGAAGAGTGAGATAAAGGAGGAGAAACGTACGATAACAGCGCAGGCAGCTTCGAGTAAGGCGCCAGTCAACAGGGACTATGGGGTCGATCGAAGTGAGTGAAGATATTTGATGCGGAACGAAATACTCCACGTACCTTACGACGACCCCATGTCTCAATGAGACGTAGAGCAGGAACGGTTCCTACTACCGAAACTGCACCAAGGATGACTTGGATGACGTACGGAGACAAACTTTCAAAAGCGTAAACGACACTCTCGTCAGCAAAAATTTTATAGAATCAGAAGTCGATGGACGTACTGGGTACCGGCGCTCTCGAAGAACGTGTCTCCATAATAATCTATCAAAGTTTCACATGAGCAACATTCTTTTTTGATGACTCGCAGGACGCGAAAAGAGGAAGAGAAGAGATCAGAAAGGCTCGTACAATAGAAGTTCTGCCCATTCAGTTGTTGAATGAACTGCAACATCATCCCATTCACGGTCCTCCTCCACAACGAAGACGAGAAACACTCGGCCCATGTAGCCTTCCCATCAACGTTCTCCGCAGCAATGCTAAACTCAAGTTCTCCAACGAGTTCATCGACGAGCGGATCGTCAGCTGGTACACCGTTGAGAGTAGCCACGACTTTCGCTGCCTCTTCGCGTCTTCCAGTGTAGAGCAGGTGACGTCTGTTGTCGTAACAAGTTAGGACGGGAGCGACGGAAGCGGATTGAGAAGAACATACGGTGATTCTGGAAGGAAAAAGACTCCGGAAAGCATGATCAAGCCCCACGCAAGTTGGAGGCCGACCGGAACCCGCCATGAAGCCGAGTTCGGGATTGTATGAGTCGCCAAGTCGAGCACATAGCTCAGGAAGAGCCTATCCAATGTTTTAGATGGTATGCGTTGATGAACAGTGGACAGATAACGCACCCGATGATAATCTGCAGCTGATACAATACGAGAAGCGTTCCGCGAAGAGCCTTCGGCGCGGTTTCTCCGTTGTACAAGGGTACAATAGCTGACAAAGGCATAGTGCAACAACGTAAGATCAAAGGTCTCGTGAAACGAAATGTAGCTCTTCTCACCAGATAAGGCACCTACTCCGAGTCCAGTGACGAACCTTCCAACTGTGATTTGTGCCATAGAGTGCCCGGTAGCTGTCTGGATCACAACCCCAACGGTGAATATGGCAGACCAGAAGAGGATCGAGCCACGACGACCCCATCGGTCAGATGTGAAGGCTTGAGCCAGTGCTCCTCTGGAATGGTTTGTCTTAGTGAGTTGAAGACGCCCAGGGAAACGGAGATCGCGTACACAAATGTTCTGGGGAAGTGTGGTCAACATCATTGACCATCGTTAGCAGAGGACCTAAGCGACGCACCCAGCAGATAAAAGAGAGGTGATGATTGACTGTCGAGAGCTAGAGAGAAAATATTCTCCGTCGGCGTTGATCTCTCCAAATCTCCGTATGAAATCCGGCATGATAAGGCATCCCTGCGAGATATGAGTCGATAACTTGGGTTCAAAAGTCGACAAACGTACCGAAATCACACCAATATCATATCCAAATAGGAATCCTATTCTACGTGTTGAAATACCCACCCAAACCCGAGGGAGAATTTTACTTACCACCGAAAGCGATGAAGATAGCCAACTGAACGGCATTTCGATTCGTGACCTTCGTCATAGCCAGAACTTTAGAAGGACGAAGATGGGGCTCTATGCGAACACAACGACGGTCATCTAGAGCCCTATTTAAAGAATCGAAGGTGAGGGAGGGCTGATTCCACGCGAACCCTACTTCGATTTCCTGAAGGACTAGTCTTCTGTGCACACGCAGAAACACGCCTGAACTTTAGCTCCCGTGGCTGTCTGCTGAGTTTCGCTAAGGTCATGCCACCTTAAGAAGTGGAGTAGACGTCGGAGGCCGATAAGTTCGCGGTAATCTGACCCAACTGAGGTATGCGTGAGCGCATGGAAGAGATGACGAAAGGAAGCATCTGAGTGGTACAGATCGCAGTCATTTTGAAAGATGTGGACACCAAAACTGATGCAGCGCAAAGCATGAGACCTTGAGGATCCAACCGCGCACCTAGGCAGGCGCAAAACTTTGACGGTCCAGCTCTGATTTAAATTCTCGTCCCCACAGATGCTAATGTTGTTGATCACTCGAATTCACGCTTGTACCAATGACCCACGTTCATCAGTCAAAGAACCTTGAAAGCGGGCAAAGGAGAAGGCCGTCGTGGGTGAAGGCAAACGGGGACCATGATGCGGTTCGATTGGTGGGTTAGGGTTTCAGTCGGTGCCGCCCGGGCCTTGGCGTCCTGCCCCCAAGAGTTCCCGACGCATGATACGAGTTTGGGCGAAGCTCAATTTGGGTCAAACGGAGCGTAGCAACGTGCTTCGGATCATGGCTTTGGGTCGGAGCTCATTGACAATCTGAGCTGTGGGGAACAGGCTCCTCGTCTGTCCAGTCTTTTCAAGTCAAACTACCCATGCCGCCGTTAGGGGAACACAGACTTGTTCACCAAACCAGTCCCAAGGATGATACACTTAACAAAAAAAGACTCAAGGCATGCCTCTGCAACTACCTCCATATTCGCAGACTCATTATATACCCTCGTAGATCTTGCAACAGGCAAAAATCCAGACCGCGTCCAAAATTTCTGGACGACTGCAGGCGCTAGACAGCGGGTCCGAAATGTTGGCCTCGTACTTGGTCAAGGAAAACGACATAGCCCTATTGGATTATATTCTTGCACCGCTGGAACGTACCGTTGCCCCCGGAGTCGACATTGCATTGGATGAAACAAAATTCCGTTCTTCCCTCAAAGGCCGTTTCCTAATCGTCTTGTATTTCCTCTACCTGTTCCTCTGCGGTTCGGATTGTTTTTTCTCCGTTTTCTTGGTAGAAATCAATGGTTCTATCGTCTCAATCTTTGAGTCTTTCCAATTCATTCCCTAGTTGAGCTCTTCTCTGGTCACGTCGATCCATTGAAACCACCTCAGGATTAAAATGCCATCCAGTGTCATCGTTCTCAACAACATCACATATGTACCTTGTCCTTTAACCCATTGTTGATCAAAAGAATCCCAGTCATTACTGCTAAAGAGGCTGATAGTTTAGCTACAGTTTGGGCAATACCAAATTGATCCAAGCGCAACCTCTTTGAATAACTGTTCAAATGGCGGTGAATTTGCGAGTAAATATCAGGTAGTGGAAGCGGCGCCTCATCAGCCCGAGCATGGACAATCGAATAAAAGAGCGGTGCAGAGCAGGGAGCCCTCCATTCAAGCAGCGGATGGCAAAACAGTGCCACCAGAGAAAGGTGAGAACGCACAAGCTTGATTTTGGGATTGCGAGACGCAAAACCACTGCCCTTGAGGTAATACTCAGGACTGCTGTAAGCTGTTGAAGATAACAGGTAGGAGAGAAGAACCTCAGCCACGGCCATAGGGAACCACAGCCACTCAAACTTACACCACCGCCTTGTGGCTATACTATGCGTTCAAAATCATTGTGGTCTGTGCGTTCCATGTATACATTATTCAGCAACTAATAGTACTTGTATATGATTGCTCTCAAAGACCGACTGAAATCAGATCTATATTCTAAGAAAGATACCGAGTGTCCAGGTACGCCCGGACGGGCAATTTCTGTATACAGGATGCGAGTGTTGCAGCAAATTAAAGCAGGCTTTGAGGGTTTTTTGATTTTAATCTCAGCTCTCATGAGTCCATCTGTTGCGAATTACGCAAACAGAACATTCTATACATATATGATCATTACATTCTGCGAAGCCCCCACCAAGCGACGGTTGTCCGATTAAAAGAACGATTGCTTACCATGTATACCCTCGTAATCATGGCACAGCCGAGAGACGCAACAAACAGCCGTGGGAGGAAGGCTTGATATACGCTGTGAACGGGCGCTAAACTCATGTCAACTCTTTTTCCAGCGCACCACGACCTCGATACCATGCTAAGGGCGAAGAGGCAGTTGAGCCACGGCAGCGTGGGTGCAGTCGGTGAGCTACAAGTATATTTACCAGTGGAGAAGTAACTAACATGCTCTGGCCATATAGGTCCACCCCTTCAACGTCAACGCTCATCAATTACGCGGGCGAGCATTGGACCACAAGGAGAACATGACAGTCAAAACGATGGTATGTGGCGCTCCCGCCAGTCTTCTCGTTGTGCTGAATCGACCGATTACTAGGTCGACGGATTCAAGATTACAGGCGAGCTCATCAGCCTGCTGTGTACAACCAACAATTTAGTCATGCTCCTATTATCAATGGCGATATATATGGCGGCGTTCACAACAACATTCAAGATTCCACGCTCGACAGTAAGCCGAGTACGGGGTGCTTACGTGGTTTCTATTAACAAAGCTGTTTGCTGCTAGGTCTCCAGTTTCTGTATCAACATGCCGCCATGGGAGCCATGCATGAATCCGAAGAACGGTGCCCCCCTCCATTATGCCACCCTGGTACTCGCGACGTCGTCCTTGGTCGGGTCATAGGCTGGTACTTGGACAAGGATGGGCAGAAGAAGATTATGTGGGTGCATGCGCCTTTGGGGTATGGGAAAACCGCAGTCGCCGGAACCGTCAAGGAGAGGCTGGATGCGATGGAACTCGGTTTCGACAACCCAGTTGGGGCAACGTTCTTCTTCTGGAGGAACTCAGCAGAGCGCAACTCTCCCGCCCGTTTCATTATTACCCTTGCTTACCAGCTTGCTCAATCCATCCCGGGACTTTGTCGCCATATTGACAGCGTCATCAAGTCAAAGCCGGGCATCGTGAAGATGGCGCTCGAAAATCAACTCATCGAGCTCATTGTCAAGCCGTTCGAATCCCTCCCCAACGTCGATATTATGCCCAGTAGGCTCGTGATCGTTGACGGGATCGACGAGTGTATCAACTCGGACCGCGAGTCTCTGGTAGAAAAGAAATACGCCGAAGACCAAGAAGTCGTCCAGATTCGAGTCCTCGATCTCATCCATTCCCTCCATTCGCATCATCTCCCCCTTTCATTCCTCATCCTCAGCAGACCCGAGGCATGGATCAAGCGCCACTTAGAGTCGACACCGTTCAATGACGTAGTTGAGCCTCTCGATCTTTACAAAGTCGAGGACCACATGAATGATGTCAAACGGTTCGTGAGGGCAGAGCTCTCCCGCATTGCAAAACGCTTCGAAGAACCCGATGAAGAGTGGCCAGAAGAACAGGGGTTGCTTCGTCACAGTGAAGGTCACATGGTCTACGCTGCCACCGTTATTCGCCACATCGACGATGAATACGGTGATCCTCGACAGCTACTCAAGGAAATCACCAAGTATTCCCACACCAACAGACCAGATATCTCACATTCTACGCCATTCTCCTCCCTTTACGAGCTCTACAGGCAAATCATGCGATCCTGTCCTCAAAGGAATCAGTCTCTGATGATGGAGGTTCTCGGGGAAGTAATAGAGTCGGAAAATCTATTTTTCGAGCACTACACGCATAATATAGCCCTTCGCGTCTTGGACCGCCTATCAAGGCGACCTCCTGGCTGTGGAGTCAAGGCCCTCCGACCCTTGCATGCAGTTCTTCGGGTTGGGAAAGGCAAAGAAGACAGCAGAATTGACGACCTGTTCATCCACTCATCTTTCAGAGAGTTCCTGCAGAGTCCGCATCTCTCTTTCGAATTCGCCGTAGACGCCGACAAAGAAACAGCACGGCTGCTTTCAGCTATGCTCGATCGCATGACCTCCACCACCACAGATACAATTGGTAGCGAGCTGGAAGATGTGTGTCTATTTGCCTTGCACAACTGGTGCCATTCCTGGGCACGGGGCCGTCGGACATTCTTGAAGTCTAAAAAAAACCTATCTCCCCCTGATAAAAAAGGTAATCGCACTGGACCTCACGGCCTGCATTATCCAAACATACTGCAGCCTGCGCCAAGGGCACTACTCCAACAGCTCGCCTTTAGATTCTTTGTTCCACCCTTCGAGAATATCCAAGTTCTTTGTCAAATCCATAGAAACAGACACTCTTTCCATCGCCCACAAAGTCGCCTCCCATGCGCAATCATCTCTCGATAGTGCATTCACATTTATGCTCCAAGCAGCCATGCCCCTCATCCTATCAGAGGATGCGATGGTACTTGTGTCATACGACAGTGCCCAGTACTTGCACCAGGTGATCTCGGAGCCCGATTGGAGGGAGCACAAGGTCGTTCGAGCATTGGGGACTCCTGGACCCTGGGGAATTGACCTATGGACCAGTATTATTGATGAGCTCTACGAATCGGAAGCCCTGCACGACCTGCTAAAACATATATACAAGGTCATGGTGCGCGACAAGAATCCGATTCTAGAGCAGGAAGACAATCCATTCGATGACATTGACTGTATTGACGAACTGGAATTGGAAAGTGACTACGAAAGCGCCCCGGAATCTCTGACCTCCAGTATTGATAGTGATGACGAATAGTACTTTCGGACAAAGCTTTGATCTATGGCCACTTAGCTCTACCAGGATGTATTTAGGTATTTAGTGTTACAATAGAATCGACCGGGACGTACTTCTTATTAGTGTGCCACGAATCGCACTCCCAACGACGGCCTCCTAGACACGCTATGGTAGTTGAGGCCTACCGATCGTTTCAACGGGCACGCTCTCTCCTATGCCTTGACGCTCGAATGCCTCGAAAGAGCCAACCTCGACTCACGCAAGTCCGTGGCAAAAAGATTCATTCATTTATTCATTCACACCATACCAACAAAGACCACGAAAGACGGGATGGGATGAAGTCAACAAGAGTAAGTAGAGACGGTCGATAGTAGATGGAGAGATAAAGAAGAAAACGGCGATGGAGATAGACATGTTCAATGAGGTCGAGAGACACGAGAATGACGTAGACGAGACGAGACGAGAGAGAAGAGCGGGAAAATAGAATGAGAGTAAACGAAAGAGATATTAGTATATCAAGTACATACTTTCAACGATGATGATAGAGTCGGTAAGTAAAACGATCAACTAGCTAGCTACTCGAAGTGAGGAAAAAGAAAACAAGGAGAAGAGGAACCAACAGCGAACGGAATTCCATAGAAAGGACCAGCTCAACTTGAAAGAAAGAGAGAAACAAAAGAACAGGGCAAGGGCGCAGGCGAGATGAGAGTATCGAATGTACAACCCGGGAGCCTGTAGTCATGGACAATCTGCGTGGTGAACAATCTACCGTGGCGTCAAATCGTCACTAGTACAAAGGGCAGTCATGATCGGCAACCTCCCGGGCAGGAAGTACAAAAAACGTGAATTACAGTGCACCTCGTATATTGGTAACCGCGAATTATGAGATTCCGGAGCATCGAATGATCATAATGGTTGCAGAGCCTGTGGCAGAGACAGCTGACTTGTATACACTATCATATCACCTTAGTGAGACGTTTTTTGCGTATGACTATCGAATGCGAACAGGAGATCGGTGAGACTGGTGAAGGCATAGTGCAAGAGCCTGGCTTCGTGATTCATCGACGATATCTTGAGGAACGGGTCTATCTCCGTGAGGCGCAAGGATGCAGTCTACGATGGTGGCGCCTTTCTTGGGAAGTAAGACAGAGCACCGCCGCATTTTCTCATCGAGTCCGACTATCTACAGCTTCCCTCGAAGCTGAAAGTTGTCCTGAAATTTGTACTTTGGGGAGTAGAGCCAAGACTAGTGTTACAATTACCTTACATGCACTCGTTGGGTATCGACTTCGAATTATTTGCATTCCCATTTTGATCTACGATGGACCCCATCGTTGCAAGGGGCTATACTGATTGAATACAGCACTCAACAATTGGTGGCTTTCAAGTGAGCAAAACAGCTCCAACTCCAAGTATACCAAGGAGTGCGCTACTACCCACAAACTCGACTCTGATCGAACCACTGGCCTTGATTTCGAAGCCAGCTGCTTTACATTCGTTCGAAAAGGCTGTCGTGTGGTAGAAATAATGTGAGTAATAATGGACTAGAAGAGAGCGCACAAGCAGACGTGGACGCACTTCTCGTAGCGGTGTCGACATAGCTCTGCAGGTCTTTTGCACTTTCGGGTGAGCGGTTGACGATGCAGTCGGCGCAGGAATCTATGATTGAGAGGACTGAGGTAGTGCAGGCGCATTGGTGCGGGTTCGCGTCGGCGTTGCAGCGCTACATCGCGAACCAGGAAAGAGGGATGATTCAGACATAACGGTAAACGAGTATGAGGCACAGGCGTACCGTTTGCGTGCTAACCAGGGGTTCACAAGGGACTTGGCACACGTCATGGATCATTGCTATGAGCCCTCCGACGCTCTGCCGACGAACAAGACCCTCAACGATCGAACCAGAGACTAAACCAAGATCAGTACCCCGCCAAGAAAACGCGAATAATCAAAACCGAGGAACGCCAAAGTTGTGTTGAATGGTCGCTACGTACCAAGACCCGCGAGGAGCAAAGCTGTGACGGCGCAAGGGAGTTTCATTTTGCCACGAGTAGAGCTCAGAAAGTAACGATGGGTGTCAATGGAGCGAAAAATCGGAAGCGGAAAGGAATATCGTCAGTCACCCACGAATTTGTGGTAGGCATCAGCGCCCATAACCCGTGGTTGCGAGCTGAGATGAGGAGTGACTCGTGGACTGGCAGGGTAACAATTCAAAGTTTCAATTCAACGAAGTCTCCAAAAAGGCGAACGCGAATGGGGCAAACGAGGAGAAATCCGCGAGAGGCATTCACATAGGGGGTTCACAGGCATCCCTTGTGTACCAACATAGATTGTTGAAACTAACACCTTGCCTGCTAGCCAGAACTTTGTATGTGAGACCAACAATGCCTTGTGGAGAGCGCAAAAGAGTGGATATTTACACGAGAACACCATCAGGATAGATGTTCCCGAGTAGCCAGCAATTACATACAGCAAAGACAGGCATTCAAGACAGGGTATAAACAACAGGTAGGGTACGTTTTGAGCGAACAATACTTCATCGAAACATCCACGTTCAAGAAACCTCTATCCTCAAACCACTCCTATTCCCAGGGCACTCAAATAAGCAAAGCAGCGCCGGCAGCCACGGCAACGAGGGCACTAGCAGCGAACTCGACGCGGCTGGCACCGCTGCCCTGGTTGCTGCTACCGCCGTTCTGGTTGCTCGAGGAACCAGAGGTGTTGGCGGCGGCGGGAGAAGTGTTGGTGGCAGTTCCAGCGGCGGTCGTGCCAGTGGTACCACTGGAAGAGCCACCACCGTTAGCCAAGTCCACGCCAGCGGCCTTGCAGGTGTCCAAGAAGCCTGGAGAACGATATTATTAATCACGAGCCATGATAAACATGAAAGGGGAAGACGTACTCTCCATCGCAGTGTCGATGGCGGTCTGGAGGGTGGCGGGATCAAGTCCGCTTCCGCCAGACGCGCTGGTGACTTCCCTAACGACGCAAGTGACACAGGTCTCCATGTCATCGAGGGTTTTCTGGGTGCAGGCGCATCGCTGAGGATTCGGGTCACTGCCGCAAGTCTGAATCGCGAAGTCACGGCGTTAGGCGCAGGCTGAGAGCAAAAGGGGAGAAAGAGGAACGCACGGATTCCAAGCTAACGAGGGGCTGGCAGGGTGTCTGGCATGCAGGGGGGATGGCGGCAAGCATGTCCTGGACGCTCTGACGACGGAAGAGACCCTCAATGGCCGAGGCGGAGGCTGCCAGCAAAGCAGGGTTA
Organism: Candolleomyces eurysporus; assembly: GCA_027579435.1. NCBI lineage: Eukaryota > Fungi > Basidiomycota > Agaricomycetes > Agaricales > Psathyrellaceae > Candolleomyces > Candolleomyces eurysporus. The sequence goes on along the minus strand of JANBPK010001206.1, from coordinate 51,756 downwards.
GCGTGATGACCCCCTCGAACGCGAAAAACGCGTTAATTAAGGCAAAGCAGCGTACCAGAGCCAGCGAGGAGGAGAGCAGCGGCAGCGTAAGAGAACTTCATCTTGTCAAGGAAAGGTTCAATTAAACGAGTTAAGATGCGATGAGAGTATTAGGGGGGGGGAACAGACAGAGAAAGAGAAAGTAGGGAATCAAATATCACTGTCACCTCGAGTTTATATACAACCCAGCCGGGAAATGGAGCGAAAATGACCAGCCATCACCGCCCGTATATGGTGGCTGCAGGGTGTCTGACAGGCTGCAGTTGTCGATGAATATCACCGGATGGATGATGAGGTGAAATTTCAATTCAAATTTGCGCGGCGCCAATCAAAATTTGGCGTTCTCGCTCGAGCGGGATGCTCGGCGGAAACCGTACCGAATAAGTAACCCGCCCCAATGTCTTTTGACATCGAGGTTTAAGAGTGTTGGCGCAGAAGTCTAGTCGCTAAAGATTCTAAACATTGTTTGCCATTGCACATTGGAGTTCTTCCGAGTTGATTGAGCCGTGCTGTAAAGAGAGCGCGGCACATTGATGAATCTCGCGGACGATCATTGGATCATTCGAGGACCGCCTTCTCACTGGGGTTTATGTGAGTTCGCCAAGAACTTCCAAGACCTTTATTCGGGCTAAATATAACACTCCCCGACTAGCCACCGAAATGAGCTCAAGTTATTAGTACAACAACCAGCCTACTGAATTACGTGTATCCAGCACACTTACCTGTACAATTAGCTCGAAAAAATGCGTGGCGGGAAATGAAAGACATCTACAGGTGGTTGCGATGTTCATCATTCCATCCATCTCGCCCGGGATGGACGGGGTTGGTGCATGGAGCCTGGGACGACCGGCCTCCAGGGACGACATTTGTTGTGCGCGCCCATGGGGCCCTCCGCTGAAGACTGCTTATAGCAAGAACAAATCACGGCAACAAATTGTTATTGCATGGAGACGACGAAGTTCCGTTGGAAGTCTTTGTACGAATTGGCTGAACAGCGGCGTGCGCGCTGGGGCCGCCGTGCCCACATACTTACTTGGACCTTGTTCTGGTAGCAGCTTGGCTTCTCTGATATGATGCTTATTGAGTATGATCATCATCTATGTGGTCGAAGTTCGCCCTGGATCGTAACTTGGAGACCAAGCCCGGGAAGCCCATTGCATCACCTAGTTTATCAGGAGATCAATCTCCAGTCGCCCTTTTCTTGCGGATCCCCAAACCCAACCTGCACGCCCCAGACATGGTGCCGCCTCGCACTGAGCGTGAGAAAGATCCGCCTCTCTATCAATGCATGGACCGGCAATCAAATCCAAACCCAATCCCGACTGCCGGACAACGCAACTGCAAAATGATTTTTCCGCTGGTCGTATCTTCCTCTCGTCTTCTCCTCATACCTGGTGACGTCGCCTTGACCCTGCTATTTCTTCGGAGGTTCAGTTGGGTCAGCTGCCTGCGACAACTGGCCGGTACGACCGTGATCGCGCTATGGAATGCGAGCTAACGATGACCAATGACCCGTAGTTCGCTCGTTACTTTGAGTTTGCAAAGGGTCAGGGAGACAGAAACGTTATATCTGACGAATTGATAGTTCCATATTCACTCGTGGGACTGACAGGCCAGTATATAGATCGACGTCCTCTCTTGGATAAGAGCAGGTGAGTCCAGAGTTCCTTATTCATTCCGTGTGCATGTGGATAGAAGTTGGGAGCTTACGTTGTGGATAGGTCATTCGCTCGAGCCCTCTGGGATACTCAGAGGAAGGACGTCTTCGACTTCTCCTTGTTCCTATTCCAGCTCGTTGCTCTTTAACACCGGGACGTTACCCGCGCGGTCGCTCAGAAGGGTTAAATAGCGGACCCTGCACGAATTCATTCATTCAAAGCTTACTTGACGGACAGCCTATTTCCCATGAACGTTCAAGAGACTACAACGATGTCGTCCCCGCCGTACGAATGCACGCCCCTCGAGGAGATTGACAGGGTGAGTTTCCTGCTTCATTTCTGCTGGGAGGATCACACCTCTCATCTAATGCATTTAGATTCATGCCGAGTTGCACGCAACATTCCTCTCCGCCTCGCTCTCTTCTCTATCCTCCTCGGCACCTTCAACCAACGGCACCTTCAACACCCCACCCTTCCCACTCCTCTCCATCCCCTACCGCACGCACCAAGTTCTCCAAATCGCCAGGTTGTGCCAGGAAAACGCCGATGCCATCTGCGACGCTCTCTTCCAGGACCTCGGAAAGCCTCGTGAAGAGGTGCTGCTAGCCGAAGTTGGTGCAGTCATCGAACGGGCTCTGATAACGGCGCAAAARGTGGAGGAGTGGGTTACTGGAGGAGACGCGGAGAAGGTCGAGATGAGTGCTGGGTGGCAGAAGAACTGGAAGGCAAAGGTCGAGAGGAGGGCAAAGGGGGTTGGCCTGGTTATCTCGTGAGTATGCGTTTCATTCCTTGTCTTGACGATTTTGCTCACGCTTTCACTCCAGACCATGGAACTATCCCCTCATCCTAACGTTCCAACCCCTCCTCGGAGCGGTCGCAGCCGGATGCCCAGCCGCGATCAAACTCTCCGAAGTAGTACCTCAGTTCTCTTCCTTGATGGCCAAGTTGGTTGAAAAGTATCTCGATCCGAGGGCCTATAGAGTTGTGTTGGGTGGTGTGAAAGAGATTACGAGGGTTTTGCAGCTGAAATGTACGTCCAGTTCCTTCACCTTTAATGCGATAGCTAACCGAGCTGGGCTTTATAGGGGATCAGATATTCTATACGGGTAACGGCCGAGTTGCGCGTATCATCTCTGCCGCCGCTGCTCGCCACTTGACGCCTATGACTCTTGAGCTGGGTGGCAAGTCGCCTGTGATCGTACACCCCGAGACGTGTGGGGATCTAGAGACGGCGGCGAGGCGAATCATATGGGGGAAGATTAACAATGCTGGGCAGGTACGAATATCTACCTCTTTTGCTTTCGTCAGCTGACACGGAGCCGACTAGATTTGCATAGCTCCGGACTACGTCCTGATCCCCACTACGTCCATCCCGTCTTTCGTTTCGGCCGTCTCGAAGGCTCTAAAGACGTTCTTCCCGAAAGGGGCTTTGCATCCCGAGTCGAGTTATGCGAGGATTGTGTCGCAGACGCATTTCAAGAGGATCAAGGGGTTGTTGGAGGGGACAAAGGGTGCGTTTGTGCTTACACGTTCTCCGTTCTCCGGGTGCATTAAACTAACAAACCGTAGGCAAGGTCGTCCTCGGAGGCCAGACAGGCCCCGGCTCCGTTACCTCTACACCCGACCGAGGCATCGAGCCCACTGTTGTCGTATTCCCCGAGACCATGTCGCTCGAAGAGATCGGAAAGGACGTGTTGATGGAGGAAGAGCTTTTTGCTCCTGTCTTGCCCGTTATTGGGGTGAAGAGTTTGGAGGAGGGGCTCGAGTTTGTTAGGAGGAGGTGAATTGCTATTATTTCTGGCGAGAGGTGTGCTTATGATTTGCTAGGGATCACCCACTTGTCATTTACGCGTTCACTGAGGACAAGAGTCTACAAGAAAAGATTCTTAATAGCACGATGAGCGGAAACTTTGTGTTTAATGACACATTCCAGCAGTTGGCTTCAAACGATATTCCGTTTGGTGGGGTTGGAGAGTCCGGCCGTACGTGTTCCGACTAGAAATTGAACGCGAGCTGACGCCTCTACAGATGGACGACAGGTGCTCAAGTATACGTTTGATGAATTTACGTATCTCAGGAGTGTGGTTGATATTCCGCAGAGGTGCGTTGTTTGCACTACGTCATGGCTACGAGCTGAAACTCTCGTAGCGACGAACCCGGCTTTGTCGGTCGCTACCCACCCTCCACAGCTCAATCGGTGGCGTTTGCAGAGGGGTGTCTGAAGATTGCCATCCCGTCCGGCGGGGGGAGGAAGGCAGCGTTGTGAATGTACTGTACTTATTTATCAATGGATCACGTGGCGATAAGGAAGCAGCCCGCACAGACCGCCGTGAGAAAAAGACAACCGCGTGGAAGTTGTGCGTGACTGGGAAATCGCGGAGGGAGTGACTGCCTCTTTCACCGTCACCACCGACGTCGCGCCCGCCCACCAGCCCACCACCCACCGCCTCTGCTGCCCGCTGCCTGCCGTCGTCCTGCTTGACGCCGCGTATATCCAAATCTCTATCATCTCGCGACCCGGACACTCCTGCTGAAGTATGAGCGCCAGACGAGGCGGAGGTGCAGGTTCAAAAGGAGGCGCAGGGAGCACGAGAAATGCTGTGACATACGGTCTGGGCGACATCGTCTTGGGAAAAGTGCGTGGATACGCACCCTGGCCCGGTATCGTGAGTCGTCTGCCCGTTTTACGCGTCAAAGCCGTCCAACTGACTCGACCCGTTCGTGTTCAACGGATATAGGTTGTTGACCCAGACGCAGTGCAAGAAAAGGTTGCGGCAGAACGCCCTGCAGGCAAGAAAACCACTTTTTACTGCGTCAGGTTCTTCCCCAACGGCGAGCAGTACGTTCCTTCCGCCTCCTCCCTCCAATTCCTTGTTTAACCAACCTCTTCTCCTCCTCCTGTCTTCTCCGCATGCCCTCGCAGCTCCTGGCTAGTCGAAAAAGACATGTCCCGCCTCCAACCACACGAAATTAGCGCCTACCTCTCCGAACCCAAAAAGAAGGGAAAGGACATCCTCGAAGCCTACAAAGTAGCCCAGGATCCTACCGAGTGGCTTAAACAAAAAGAGGCAGAAGCAGCCGAAGAGGAGGACGAGGAAGCCAACGCAGAGGTCGACCAGCTCGACGACCAAAACCACTCGGAAATCGGGTCCACAGCAAGTGCCCCGAGCAAGACCACGTCCTCGAGAAAAAGGAAACGCGATAACGCGGGGGAGAGTACTAGTGCCGTGTCGAGCAAGGCAAAGAAGCAGCCCAAGACGTCTGCGGCAAAGAAGGAGAAGGACGAGTCGGCTAGTGCTGTGACCAAACGAGGAGGTGGAGGCAAAGGAGGAAAGAGGAACGGAGCGAGTGCAAAGAGCAAGGCGATGGTGGAGTCGGAAGATGAGGGTGACCATGGAAGGTCGGCGAGCGGGGCAGAGGATCACGCCGGCTCCAGTTCCAAGAAGGGTGCAAATGCTGCTGCGGGATCCCCGCCCCCGGCCAAGAAGGCAAAGAAGGACGCAGAGGCCGATGACGGTGAGTTATGGCTCTTTTCTGTTTGTATGCGCCTTTTTCTGACTGACGGTGTAGCTAAAGACGACCCAGATTCGGTCAAAGTCAGAGATTGGCGTCATAAACTGCAAAAGACGTTCCTTAGTGGCAAGGCGCCACCAAAGGAGGAGGTGTGTAGTCATCTCTCTACAGTTTGGGACGATCCAGCATGCTAATCACGCCCGCAGGACATGCCAGACCTCGATAAGCTCTTCAAGACTGTAGAAGACTGTGAAAATATCACGATTGAGCAGCTTCAGGTGAGCTATTTCGTCTTTTCGTTCAATCGATCTCGAAGCTCGAGTTTCTGCTTCCTTGGAATTTTAATTTCCCAATTTCCGGTCTTTAATTCCTGTTTTTGGCGTTTTTTTTCCTCCGTATCTCGTCTTTTGTTTTCATTTTGCCCTTTCTGTGCCCTCAGTCATTTCCTCCCTGATTCCGTATCAAAACGTCCGCTAACCACCCCATTCTCTCTCGTATAGTTCTCGAAAATCGGCAAAGTAATGCGCCACATTGCGGCTCTCACCGAATCAGCAGTCCCACGGGATAGCGAGTACAAGTTTAGAGAACGCGCCAAATCCTTGGTGGAGAGGTGGCAGGGTATCCTGAGCGCATCCAAAAACACCGCTCCCGCCTCAACTCCTGGTGGCAAGGCCAACGGAAGTTCCTCGTCTCCTGGCAAAGACGCCACAGCCGATGATGATAAGAGCAAGAAAGCAGACGAGAAGAAAGAGGAAGAGGATGCGGAAGGCGAGAAAGACGATGAAGAGCAGGAAGCAAGAGAAGAGGGTGATGGAGGTGTTACAGAGGGTACAGCTGCGATTAATTTGAATGGGAAAGGTGCGTTTTAGTTTCATTTAATTTTTTTTTCTCCTTCATTCGTTTCGAAAGTTGTTTGTGGTATTTTGGGATATTTGATTATTTTATCTTTTTATCGCATTTTCCGCGTGATTTTTCGGCCACTTGTCCTTTGGTGGCGGCGGCGGTTGCGTGGATGGTGGGTCCTGGCCCTTTTGTTTTGTTTGGAGCCCTCCCGTTCGTTCTCCCGTGTCCTTTGCTTCGCTCCTGGTTTGTCTACTGCGCAACGAAAGCTGGTGATAAGCCACCTGTAACGTGGCCGGATCATGATACATTCATTCACCTGCTTCATCCTTGGTTGATCAGTGACTTATGGTTCGCGGCCGGCTTTGAGCGAGCATTTGGTCTTTCTTCCTCTTTCCTCCTTGTTCTCTTTGTCGATCTTGGGAGTTGGCAATCTTTTTCCCGATATCGTCCCGCCACCACATTCTCTTGTCGCCTGCCCTTTTTCGTCTACTCTATTTATTCTCTTCATTCGTTTTATTTTTCATTGGTTCGTTTGCTCTTCCGCCTCCTCTCGTTCTCCAGCTGGCTTTCCCCTGTTCTCTATGACGATTTTCGTATTCTAGTGTATGTCGTGGGGCGGAAGCTGGAAGGCTGGATGAGGTTTGCCTCGTGCCGTTTCTCGTATCGTTGTGCGCATTGTCCTGGTTGGGTTGATTTTGGCTCAACGTTTCACCTGCTATTGTTACGCTCAACTTTCATTTTGTCCTTCATTTCTGTCCCGTTTGGTTTCGATTGGAACTTGCCTCCTTCCACTTCTCGGGTTCACGCGCCTTTTGAGCTTCGACTGGCTTCTTCAATAGTGTCTTGCTCCTTGGTTTCGTTTTGCCCCTTTCTTATTTGCTCGTTCATTTTTGTGTCTTGAATACTGATCTTGATCTCGTTTCTCCCTTAGACACCGAGATGGTTGATGCCGACGCTGCTCCACGTTCTGAGACTGCGAAAGACGTGGATATGGTGGAAGCCTAGAGGTAGAAGTCCCTGATGTTAATCGTATGGATAGAGGCGTAGTCTCTGCTGCAGCCGCCCAATCCACATTCACGGAGGAACGAAAACGAAAACTCGTTATTTGGGCCTGAAGATCATCCATTAAACTCGGGAATCTGCCTTTCCTTTCTCCTCCCTCTCTACATCCATCCTCCTCGTCTATATTTTCGTCAGTTTGTCAAGCTGTACGTAAAGGACGTCCGTCTATACGTAATCTCGGTTTTTCTTTTTCTGTAGTAGCTGCTCTCAACTTTTCCTCTCTTATCGCTGTTGTTGTTGTGCGTTTTTCTTGTTGTGTACGTGATATGTTTCGCTACGCACGTGTGTAGCTCCTACCCACCTGCCTGCTTCCCTCCGATAGTATATATAATGATTCAATTGAACCTCTCTCTTTCCACTTTACGCGCCCCCATTCCGTCAACGTCGAAGGTTCGATCGAGCAGGTTAGGATCTAGTGGCACGAGGGGTGCCGAAGCCCCCTCGTTCGTGATGTCTAAAGGAGATTGCTATTGTATTGCAATCTCAGATTCATTGTCCACTAATTTCCTCTTATTCATTATTTCGTTATGGGGACCCTGATGTTGCTCGCGGTCTTTACCTGGACCGTCGTTATCAAAGATTTCTACTAGTTTTCAATTTACTGGCAAGCTTCAATGAAAATTCGACGTAAACTGTTGATCTTCCTCATGTACTCGACAGTTGCACAGGCTGCGTACCTGCGAAGATCTGCGCCTTTACATCTTTCAATTCGAACGTCGGCCTCTGTTCCTCTGGAGGTCTATTATTAGTATTGGGCGACTTGTTTGGAAAGAGTGCAGCCGCTCAAGCCGAAGAAAGCGACCCGCAGCGACGATAGTAGATACGACCTACTTCCAGTGAAGGAAATAGCTGAACAAGGCAAGAGATGTTGGGGTTTTCCTTGTCGTGTCAGGTGCTTTCATATGTAGCCGAGTGAAATCTGTCCAGCGCTCGGTTCAATGACAAAATTGTCGCTGCCACCGTATGCGGCAACTGCGGCACTTCCTTGATACAGTTCCCACGACACACCCTGGTTTCCTTTGACACGGTTCACTCGAGCTCTTCAATTTTCTACCAAACTAGCCCTTCGACAGGCAAGTTCTCAGTCAGATCACCTCGCACTGCTTATCAATTGTATTGCTATTGGGGATCGGATCCTCCCTACGCCGATTTGAACTACACCCAAGGCTCTAATCTCTCGAAACATCATGCCACCTCACAGATTGCGACGAAAGCTCCGAGCGCCAATGCTTCCATCCAATTATCTTCGGTTTACTGATGAATCAGATTTTTTTCTTGTCCAAAGTGTGGAGGTAAGTTTGATCATTTATCTGAAGGGGTATACTCGAGTACTCGATTTTAATTCTCCCGGAGCTTCTTACGCCAGAGATGACAAGTGAATTCGACAGAAACATCATGGATCTTGTAAATCTGCTCAACTCAAACCGAGGGCGGGGCTGCGACGTCGTGAGACACGCGCTCCAGCTCCTTGATAGAACTCTAATGCCGAGCACCCCCTCTAACCTCGATGACCCGAACGTCAAGGACGCTGCCGAAGGGGCGTTCACCGGACTCGTTCTTCTAGCTCGTATCTTCAGATGCTTCAAACTCAAATCTTCGCACATGCGAACCTTGGAAGACATGTGTCTCCCTCGGATCATCGAATTGGTGGGCTGACCTCACGGGCTGGGTAGTGGCAATTATCACCGATGCTGGCCAGGCCATGAACGTCCACGCTATACTTAGCCTCCGTGCGGAGGCGGCGGAGGGTGTCATCTACAATGCTGACGATAATCCAGGGAAATGCGAACTGGTATCTCTCCCGGTCACCGCCGACGTCACTTGCACCCTACTTGCCCAAATACCCAAATCGGTCAAATCGTACTTTTTTTATCTTGGGGCCGTCGGACGAGTGCATGATCATCGAACCTTTCTGGGCCTTCGCCTCGACCGAAAAATGGGTGCCAGAGCTTTAGCCTTGCGTTCAGCTCGTACGATTAGAAGATGAAACGGCGGGCTGTTGACTCGTTGACAATTTGTTCTGGATAATGGGGTTCGGATCCTAAAAAGGACGACCCGCACCACATTGGACCTAATTTCGCCAAGAGCCTGTCCCATCTCATGCTAGGTCTGGCACTCGTGCTCCAGGATGACGAGATATTCCGCCGTTTGTTACGCCACGACTTCATCGGACTTTGTGCATATGCGTTGGATACATTGCAACCTCGCCGTCTCACGTGGTGGAGTTCTGGGAGTTGCTGTCCGAAGCAACAATTCTGAGGAGAGCAGAGAGTCTTTACCTAGAGCTTACTCAAGCACTCAAGGACGGTTTCCTCCAATGTGCTGAGTGGTGTCTTCTTAACGTCAAGTCGAAGGAGATGCAAGAGCGTCTCCTGTGTGGCGTCTTCGCAGAGGTGTGTAACTACTATACGTGCCAGGACGTGCTTTTGGAAAGGGCACGAAAGGTCGAGCGCTATTTGTCGACGAAGGTGGAGAAGAAGTACCCGCCCAAGTTGTGCCCGATGATGGGGACCCTTTCGCAATGCATCGTGGATTGTAGTGCTTCTCTCGAGGAGGGCACGGAGCTTCTTGTGAACATGTGCGGTAGCTTGAACTCGTGTTTCTACCAAATTCTTCTGGCTCTCGTTTCTCTGGAACTTATCTGGAATACTGTCACAGAACTCCCGGGGGCCTCTAACTCCAACGCCGATGAAGGGTGCAAGGTCAAGTTTTGCGGTCGCTGCCGCGTGGCCAGTACTGCTCGACGAAATGTCAGGTGGAAGGCTGGCATGCCTTTCACTCCAAGGAGTGTCGCACCCTCGCAGGATCATACCGAGGTGTGTGCTCTTCGCCGTCTCCTTACCGATCGTCACTCTGATCTTACTATGACACTCTGGCGAAGGGAACCACATCTCAGGACCAGCCTGGCCATCACCTGTTATGAGACGCGATCTTCCAAGATACCTACGACATTCAATGAAGCATTTCTCTGATAGTTTCGGTGTAATTCCCTCCCCAACCCCACTCCCAATCTAAAACTGACGACACCCATCCTTCATGCAGACGTATTGAGAATAATCTTGCGGAACTTCACCCAGTGCGCTAAACTTAATAGAGTATTGCCTACCAATCCGCTGTCTCGGCACCATGATGAAATTTGGAAGCACATCAATGGAATTTGGGGCCCAAGGATCGAAGCGTGCGTTGAACTCGTGGAGAAACATCCCGAAGCATCTGTTTTGGTCGACGCCGCTTTTGCATACGGTGCTGACCGTGTTTTTTATGTCCTTGCGGCCGTGATGTTCGATGGAGACCACCCTGTTGTAGATCCGGGACGATATTCAATTACTAACGCTGTATTCAGATTTGGGTGAGTTAAATTTCGCATACCCATACTCTTTCTGTCGCTCGATGTCCTGTTCCGACTCGTGACTGGTGTCCACCGAATCAGGCCGCCATCACATCAAGTAGGATGTGGCTGGAAATTTGGAAGGACTAACTCGATACAACCGCGAGCTTCGCGGAAGACCCCATGAACATGTATGAGCTCCAGCAAGCGCTACGGAAAGTATATCCATCGGACGTGTTCTCTCTACCGTAAGCCCGTGTTTTGACTTTAGAATGGCTGACGAGTGCTGAGGATCCTGCGCTGTATACTTTGGATAAATTGTAGCTATACTATGTACTCAAAGCCGAGGATCACGTCTCAGGGAATGCATAAAGCTTCTTGCCATGAATCTCTTGAGTGATTGATGTTCGAAGTCCGTGGATTCGGTGTGCCGGTGCGATTTGAAGCAGGTATATGGTCTAGGTGTTTGAGCTTAGGTGACGCCCCATGGGTTTTTTTTGGGATAGCGTAGACGAATGACAGTCAGCTATTCTGGTGTCTGTAATGCATTAGGGGTTATTTGAACAAAGAGCCTGGGTATGTATGTACCAAGCTTGGCTTCGGGTAGGCGCAGCAGCGATTCTAGTGATCACTGATACCATGACTTGAAGTCTGCGAGCTGTTTCTCACATTGCCCGGGATCTCGAAAAACGGGGGAGTGATAACACGACGATTTGAGTAGGACCCTGAGGTCCGAGTCGCCCACAATTTCAGCTTATCCTTTTTCTGTTTTGCCTGCAGAGCTGACTGGGTTCTCAAGCTAACTCAGCTCGGTAAAGTTGTAGGGCACGTTCACACATCTTTACCCGCGTGTCTGAAGAAGAAGAGTATCGATGGGTGGAGGCATTTTACCGAGAATATCGATAGGCTGGGTCTCAACTGTCGGCGTCCGAGTGGGCCTAGGCAAGATAAGAAAGATTCAATGACAATAAGTGAGCCGTGACACCACCAAAGGCGTCATCCACCTCAATCACTCCCGTATCACTCACTGCCAGAGCCGAGTATTCACAAGTAGCTAGAGAGCTTCCAATGTATTGAAGAAAAACTGAATTCAAAAATTCTAATTTCTGTTGAACTCAATGAAGCAGGATGGTTTCAGCCACTGTGGCGAGACAATAGCAAAGTGACTCTCCGCCGCCACAATGCTGCGAGTGGGGCAGTGCCACTGGGCGCTTATACAGTTTGCCTACTGCGCGGGGGTCACGGACTGACGTGAGCTGGTAACATGGTACTATATGCAGTACTTCTTGTCTTGTTTGCACCTGTGGGCTAATTGGACCGCAATGGCTGAGAAGCCTCCCATCTCTTATTGTTTGTTATCGACTATCAAGCTCCATCGTTGCGAGCTACTCGCCCACTCAAGTGACATTTATCATCGCCGTGACGAGATTACGCTTAGCTTCAGCCAACCCGCTGCAACTGAGTGAGATTCAATTCCTTTTTGGTGTGTAGGAACCTCGCTTCCGGTGCCGGTGGCTGTAAGCAGGCTCTCAGGGACTTATATCTGACGCACGTGAATGAATCCGTCGTGCCATAGCGTATGACTCGGGTTCTGAGGGTGTCTTGGAGTGATTTAGCCATTTTAGTTGCGGTAACCGAGCAAACGTTGGACAGGACGCTGGTGATTTAAAATAAATTGAATTTGTTTTCATTTTTGAACTCATTTCAAAGTAATTTCAGTCCGGTCTTCATGCTATCCCGCCCCACTTTAATTCCAAAATCAACTCCGCAACCCGAGCACTGCAGGGTGAAAAAGATAGGCATGACAGTCTATGCCTCGTTGCCCGCTAAAAATCACCGCCTCCACGAGTTCTGGGCCAGGATCGAGCGCTTGTATCAGGGTCCATTCATCATTCATGTGGCAGGTAGGAGAGCCCCACATCAATCAATCCAACTGCCACCTCCTGTCTGGCATGCTCTTGCGTTCACCTCGGGTCGAAAGACTAAGCGTGATGGTAGTTCGTTACACATCCTTCGCCTTGGATTTGGTTAGACTGGAAATATAGACTCACAGTCGACTGAAAACGGCGAAGTGTCTGGTCAAGCTCAGCTCAAAATGGGCAAAACATACCGACATGTAGCAGGGAACATTTGTCAACGTCAACGTGAATCACAGAAGGATCAGGTAAGTAGTGTACAACTGTATCGCTAAACCTACGAGTCGGACTTCGATGACCCTTTCGGCCTGCCAGGCCTCCCCAAGATGGTTAGGTTCTAAAGCTCGAACCCCTTGGTCGCGTTCTCTTTGTGTCTCGGCGGTGACCGTTCTATTGTCTCTTCATTTTCATACTTTACAGCCGTAACCCAAAGGTACCGTACTCCGATGGGAAAGCGAGAATGACTGTTTGAGATGAAGAGATCAAATTCGCGATTACCGAGGATTGGAACGAGGTCACAGCAACGCCATACAAGGCATGTCATGGCGGCCATCCTCACTTTCCTTACGCGTCATAGTCAGGTAACGGCATGGGGAAAGTGTAGCCGTCACACTGCATCCGAGTTCCCCTGATTCCTTCCTTGACACAATCATGGTTCTCGGCACCCGAACCCTCTGCTCCTCAGGCTTGCTTCCTGATTATCGATCGTTGCAGGTAAGCTCATTTATGATGCAATTGTTGTCTCCATCCGACATCGTTGCCGTTCACTTGCAGGATCCGCCTCCAATTCAAGGGTCATGGACTCGAAACTCTCAATTGCCCATCCTGGGCGAGGCCACTCTGTTCGAGCCGAGTCTAAATGCTTGAATCACGTAACTCTCGAATATATCAAAACGCACGTCGAATCCTTGCCTTTTCTGCGACGGTGAACGTCGAGCACGATGCACGTACGTCATCTTGATTCTGAACTCAGCAGAGAAATAACATGCTGCCCACCCCAAGAGATCAGACGATGTCGATGTCAAAAGAATGCCACTTCTGCCGACCTGCCTCCTCGTGTTCGAGTCTTCCATTAAACACCGGATTACCTTCTTCCTCTGTCTTTGTACCTTTACCCACTCAGGCCCTCGTTCGTATCTCGCCGAATCACCGGCAACCTCGGTTTCTTTTGACTATCATTGACACGGTCTTCCATGCTTTGAGCGACGATTTGACGCCTAAGGGTATCAATTTTCCCAATTCAAACCAAAGTCCTCCCCGTGACGGCGTTTCTTGTTGGTCATCTTCACCCCATTCGCCTGAATCCCTCAAATCGAGTATTATCCGGCTGGTTACGGCGGATCTACAGATGGCAGTAAGGTCCTCAGAGGGGGTAGTGCGATACACACCCTAACAGTTAGTATCCGGCGGGTCAGATTAGGCCCGTTTTCCTACCGTTAATGCCTATATAATGGAAACCCTGTAGAGGAAACGATCACGCTCCCAGCCCAGATTCGCCTGCTCGCTTGGGTCCCCCACCTCATCTGCTTATTCTAGATGCAAGCGACTCGCTATTACCAGCCTTACTTCCTGGAGGACCGCACCGGTCGTCTCAGCGGCTCAGAATTTGTCGACATTCACGAGCGGGTTCGCCTAGCGTACCGCTGCACTCGAAGAGACGCTCGTGGAACACAGTACTGCATCTTCGAGTTGTCGAGCCCGAGAGACGATGCCTATACGCGACCTGTAATTGCTTTGGAGTTCGGGCCGAATAATGAACTAGGGACGATCACGTTTGGAGGCGCATACACGGGGCTGGATATGTATCTGCCGAAGGTGACGCCGGGTGGAACGTGAGTCGTTTCCATCGTGATTTGGATGCTGTTTTAAAGTAACGATGAACGCTCTGGTATAGCACCCGGCATCGGACGTTCACTGGTCAAAATGGGCAGCGGTACAAGTGGTCGTATCGAACGCACGAGGATCATGAATGGACTGTAAGTGGTTCTCACGATGATTGTCCCTTTGAACGGTTATGCTGAGACACCTTTCCGCTAGTGCGTTGACAATGCAGATAACGTTGTTGCATTCTACAACCTCAAGATTCCGGGAGAACCTCCGTATCCTAATTCATCAGGATGCATGTTGACAGTTGAGGAGCTTTATGGTGACATGTCGTGTGGTGAGTAAATCACCTCCCTAGCTTTAGCCCAAGGAACGAACTCGTTGACAACGTTCATGTTCTCCCGCGCAGAGTTTTTGGCTACTTGCCTGCTCATGAGGCATATTGTCACTTATGGCATCCAATGACGAAGCATTGCAAGCGTTAACGACTGTCAAAGCTTCCTTCTTACATCGACGCATTTGTACTATATTTTCTACGAGCTCAGGTCTATTTCAAGTTATATATATATGTGATCAACACGAAGCTGGATCTACTGTACCGGACTGTAGAGGGTCGACCGGATTTAGTGGGTTGCATTGAAGAAACGCGGCACCACGTTCAAGCAACACGGCCTAATAGAGCAGAAGTTTGGGCCTATTTGACTATTTTCATGAGATTGTTAAACCACAGCACCGGGGTTACGCATTACACCGGCCGAATATACGGGATTTCGAAGGCAACGTTGCGGTTGCTTCCACACACCCGCCACAGTAAAGGCAGGCCAGTTCGGGATTCGAACTCTCAGCCTTTGCAGAGCGTAAGTTCGAACCCAGCCATGGCATCTTTGATCCACTTATCGAGGAAAGCCTTCCTCTGTTACATACTACTGGATACGGATCCAGTTCTCGCCACCTTCGTCCATTCATCTCAATCGGCTCAAGTCTGCCTGAGCATGAAGACCTGCAACGGAATCCAACGGCTCACCAGAGTCCTGCCACGGAACCTTTTTGGTCCGCTTCATTTCTGCAGAGTATTTGACGGAGTCCGCGCCTCTCTCCTTATCCCTAATGCTTCCACTTCATTGGCAGTACCTCTACTAAAGCTGTCTTTGAGGGGGAGTGTGTAAGTCTGTCTTACGAATGCAAAAAACTGTGTCCTATTCCCGGCAACGAAGTAGCTAGCTGCACAACAAGCATCGAATTTTGTATGCTTTGTCGGTCCAGCGCCTCCCTCTATAGACACCAAATAGTCCCGGCCAGTTCCCCTAGCTTAAGTTGGATTGCCATCAGCCTGGAAAATCTGACTACAGATGGGCAGATAGATGTCGGAATCAAGGGAAACGCCTTCATCTGGTTTAACTTTGTCGAACTTGATGGTGCCGGAGGCTGGGTTTGACGCAGTACCCAAGGGACCTCGGTGATGAGGAGTCGAAGTGCCACGAATGAGGGCAGGAAACTCATCGTACAGTCTGGGTCGGAGCTGCACATCGCCCAGATGAATGGACTTGTATAAAGAATGCGCTACCAATTCTAAGTGCTATATATACTGGGCACGTGTATCAGGTGGCCCTCACGAGAAAAGTCGGCCTAACTGTCGTCGTAGGTCCAATTCCACCTCCCAAAATCCCCGTCTTGAACGTTTTCATTACGTTTTGCCTGTTATAGAGTGCCTCTGAAGTCGTTATCCGGATAGTTTGTTATACATTTGGTGTCGCATACGGCACTTTCAACGGTTTCTAGAATTTGTTCTCAATGGTCATTCAGTACCTATGCGATAGTGCCTCTCAGAACGGAGAGGCAATAAGATCGATGGCACCAATACCTTCTCCTTTTTTTTTGTGGCAGCTCTCGAGATCAATATCAAACATAATTTGAACGAAATCCACCTTCAACGGACGTGCCTATCCGCCCTTGACTTCAACAGCCTCCCCACTTCATTATGAATATCCCTTCAAGGCTCAGCCTCTTGGGCTTGTCTCACAGAAAAGCTCTATGCCTGCTGTCGTGGAAGGGTGGGCTATAACCGAGTCAAGCCCGCGTGGTCGTTCAATCCGAATATCCGGCACGCCTTTCGGCAGTGGAACTAAACCTCCTATAACAAACCTATGGGCTTATGGCTATGGGACTAGGTAGAACTAGACTAATTGCTCTGGGAAGAAGCTGTTCGAGATGCGTCTTCTTAGATGCTGTCCGTTTGAGAGGTGCAGAGAGGGCAACATCTTTTCGGCTCCAGCTTTTTTCGGATGACATGATTCAAGACCTCGGTGGCCGCAACAACACGGATGTTCGAACACTTCCAGCATATGAATAAGCGACTCCGACGGTCCAGAAAAGTCCCGGTACACAACTCAGATGAGGCTTTTGTGGGGCTTGTATGAAGCTTTACAATCAAGCCGACTTCAATTCTAGTCCCATATAGTTTTTCTAACTCTACACTTCAACTAGTTTGAGCGACCCTATCGCTGTCATGCTCGCTCCGTCGAAGCTTGGCATGTGCATGGCAATGACAGCTATTTAGGAATCTATAGACCCGTTTTTCCCGAAGTCGATATCCGGTGAGTTCGCTTGGACCTTTTTGCTTGCTTATCTTGGACCTCTTCCATTATCGATATCTGGTAAACCGGCGCGAGTGCAAGCCCGTCACGGGCGGGCATCAGCAAGCACCAAGAGGTCACAACAACACGAAACCGCCTACTACTCACCAAAGCGATCGGCCAATCTGTCAAATTGTATACCGTATTCGAGTCTCTTAACCCTGAACTTGGGGAAGCGAGGCGTTTCTTGTTCTTGATATTTGCTTGCTCTTTGAACAAGTGCGGCGGCCAAACAAACCGTTTGGGATCGCAATGTTCAATGGAGCACTCTGAGCTCAAAGTTGTTATGTTAATCTTGAGCACAGGGGCGGGAGTAACAGGCGTACTCGAAAAAANGTATGGTCTGTATATCATGTCGTTCTCAAAAGTAAATTAATATCAAGAAGCGAGTTTCAAGGAAGCGGGTCTATCAATTCCTACAGCTAACACGAAGACGATAGACCAGATCTCGCTTTATTCGCCTTTTGATATTTGTTTAGTTCTGGAGTAGTGACGCAACCAACCAAACACTCAAGAAGTTGACGGAGGAATGACCTATGTAGTTCGTTGGTATCGCGCTGGACCTGGAGGTACGCTGGATTAAATTTGGTATGGTGCGTGGACCACGTTTGTTTGTGACACTCCAGCAAGTAAACAAATATCAGAAGGCGAACAAAGTGAAATTTGGTTTGTCGCTTCCGTGTTCGCTGCAAACAGCTGGAATGCTATCGTAACTCCTAGGTTACTTCATTTCTCCACAAGTTGCATTAAGCTCGTGACATCCGTTCCTATTTTGCACGTGAGTTTTGGTTCCTCCCCCTTTCTATACCACCGTCCAACGGATCGCTACCAACAGAGAATAGCAAGACGAGTCTTGAGTTGTATCACCGATTTTTCAATTCTAAACCAACTTTGTGTCTCATGCTCGCCAGAAAGGATGGTCTCGGCGCCCTCGTGCAGCCAAGCGCGCTCGTCGCCGAGTGAGCCAAGACGATCGTTGGTAGGGAGGCGATCAAACAACGGTTTCTGCATCTGGATGGTCTGTCGGCGCCGGCTGCGTTTACGCGCTTTCCATCTTGTTTCTTTCCTCCCACATAGACTCCCCCAGCCACTCCCTCGTATAACACTCTCCTTTCGTTTATGTATTGACAATGCGTCTCTCCTATCTCTCCGAAGCTATTGTTGTACTATTTACCGCCAGCCAAGGTCTGCGCCGATCCCTCGACCTGAAAAAAGAGTGGTACTGATTCTGCGGATTTGTCTTCCTTGCAGCGGTTGCCACCATTTCACGACGTCAGAGCACAGATGTCTCTTCCATACCTGCCGCTTGCAAATCGATTTGTGAACCCCTATTCGACTTTCAATCCGTGAGGCCACAATCACATAGAGGTCATGATACCGTTTGCTAAGCCAGTGCCAATTAGGATTGCGCTGCAGAGGACCCGGGAAGTGTCGCAAAGTGTCTCTGCGTACCCGAATTTGTCACCTATTCCTCGACTTGCTCGGGCTGCGTAGTCGAGCATACTACCACCACGACTAACACAAACACCACCGCCGCTATCCAGAAAGGTATTGACGATGCATTGGAAGGTGCGCTCTGTGACTCGGGTTCACTGGTCTTTCGATCACTCAATTGATACACAGAGTTCTTGGCTGTATGCAAGGATGAGCTCGGAGTTGACCTCACCACGGTGAACTCCTTCGCCCCTGCCAGTGGCAATGGCAATAACACCTCCGTCGAGGCCGCCATCACTGAGATTGGTCCCGCCGCCGCGGCAGCCGTGAACCCCAACAGCAGCGGGGCTACAAGGGTAGACAGGCTTGCGTTCGGGTTCCTCTTTGCAGTCGTCGGTTCAGTTGTTCTTTGCGCTGCTTGATCCTAAACTATTTATATTCTGCGATAGTTATATTCTTGTGTGCGAGGATCTCAAGAACAACGTCTGTAATTTAAGTTAGCGCTATTTTTGGCTCCGAGACATCCTGTTTCTCATTAGTGTCTGTTGAACAGAGCTAGTTGAGAGGTTATCTGGGTCCTAGAAATCGGTGGGGCTCGGCTAGGCCTGGGTCGGCATTACCTGCGTGAGAATCTTTGAATATTCGGCCGACGACCGACCACAGATGATATTTGTCTCAGCCTCTACTAGGCGCCATCTTCCTGAGGTTCGAGTTGGTTCGAAGTCTCTTCTCGTCGTCGAGTCGGCGCTCCAGAGTTGCATTGGTACCCCAAGAGACAAAGCTTATGCAAGAGCCCATGCCTCTTCATGCCTTGGAACTAACGGACACAGACCAGGACTTGGTCCAAGCTGACCCCATCGGCACGTCATTCCACAGTAAACCGCCCCGAAGAGAAACGGTCCAAACCTTGTAGTAATCTACATATGTCGACGCTTGGTAAGATTATGCAGTCCTGTTCCCATTGTGCAATGCGAAAATTGACGACCCGGGCGGATAGGCCATTCTCGTCCCATAAACCTGGGCTAGAAGATGGTGCTCCAGAGAAGTTTGAGGGCTTGCTAGACGAGAGTTTAGGATATTTGAGCGGGGATGCAGCTTGAGGCTTCTCGTTTGAGGTCGATTTGGGCGGGTCGACTAAGCGACACATACATATCCCCAATCCCCTAATATCTTTATAAGATATGTCCTCAATCAGTTAACAGCTGTTTATTCCTTGGCGGCTCTCTACTTGATCCCTCGCGTGCGCCACTTATCATATTTCTTATTGTGCCATTTAAAGCGCGCTGTGCACTACGCCTAAGAAATGACCAGATTTTTTGCATATTTAACGTCGACCGTCGGAGGTACATTGGGATCGTGCTGCATGTGGTCGAGAGATCATTACAACTGCGAAAAAGGCAAGGATCTGCATGCTCACAATCATGCAAATTTGAAGCAGAAATTGAAAAATTGACCATATACTCCACTTGAAGTACACTTCAGTCGTAGTCTCGGATCCTAAAGCCGTAGCGAAGCGAGGCAGGACTTGTCTTTGACTATTTTTGTTCCGCCGACTTCCGCAGGCTTTCAGTCCCCGACTCGGTGAAGGATGAGTTGCCCGAAGGCGAAGGTACCTGAAGGTGAATCATTCTGCGAGATAAGGGATCTGCGGCTGATTCATCCCAAGGTATCTCCGATTTTCGCTAATATCTTTTTCATTGATTGAGCGTGTTAAACTACTGGGGATGGAGCAATAGGGTTGCGAGAGGTCACTATTGTGGGATAATTCGTCGAACTGCATCCAGCCACAGTCCTTACTGTCATTCTCCCTATTGACTACTACTATCCTACCAAAGCCGACTGCAGTGTCTTTCAAGCGAGTAGTGCTCGCTCTTTCAGGTAACGCTGTCTGTCCAGAGCCCAACGAACTCCTTTCTTCACACTCGTCATTCGAATATTGCTTTGTCGCGGTCTGGTCGAGGCCTCGTCGAGGCCTCATCGTGGCTCGCTATTCAGTCGCCGGGGTGACAAACCACAGTTGGGGACACCTATTCAATTGCTGTCGCCTCTCATATTGTAATTTTCTGTCTTCTTGAAGCCCTTCCCCCTCCTCATCCGCTAATGCTCATGATAGGCAGTATACCAGACGGCAGTACTTCCAGTCCCAGGATACCGTTTGTGCGATGTCGCTGTCTGTGACTTGTCCGATTTCGAACTCGAGTCAAGTCTCCGAAAGGCCATGGTCTCTCCGACTGAACTCTTCCCGCAACCTCCCTGCCACCGATTCACGAGCAGCCGGAACATTACCTGTGTATGCTCATGCTCAATCCATCATCACAGCCAGATCCAAAGCCTCCAAGGTCCTTTTTCCGAGCGACCTACGATGAGCGTGAACTCGAAAACGCCAGTGACCATGAACGGTCTCATATGCTGGCAACTACACGAACGGCCTGGTTCAAGATCTCTTCTGACATACCTTCTGCAAATGGATTTCTTCATCTGGGAAGCTGCCACCAAGTATCAATGGAATCATTAGATGATCAAAGGAGGATGCGAGCTGCACCGTGTTGCTGCGGTCGCTGGTCTTGCCAATGCACCTGAGAGCAAGATCGTGGCATTTGAACCAGCCGCATGGAATGTTGATTCCTTGTCGGAAGGCCCTGAAGATGGAGATGCTTAGACTTCACCACCGTTTCATGGGTTATTGGAATATCCAGCCGAACACCATCTTGTTCGTGCGAGCGCGGACACCGCTCACTTGGTCAAAGCATTTTAGGTTCACCCTACACAAGTAGATAGTCGGTATCTATTGCAATTGTCTCGGAAATCAGATAATTGTCTGCGCAGTCCTTCCCTTGAGAAAATATGAGATCCGACACCACAACATCGAAGTCCCCCAAGAACGCATTCAGCATACACCGCCGTTTGCACTTTAACAACTTCATTGAAATTACAGCACCTATTTTTGCAGTGGATATTTATGTGCTGCATTTGAGCGTAGACATAGAACAAGGGAGGATGACCGCAATCAAAGAACCACAACGTAAGAAAACAGCTGGACTCGGCCGATATGCAGAAACGATCGTCAATTTGTGCTGGGGTGGTTTCAGAAACATGTTGTCGAATATGGTGCGTTTCTTTGATTCAAAACTCATATTTCTGAGCCAATTAATTAGAGGGTGAATTCTCCGAACGGCGCCTCCAGGTTAATACATATTTCTATGATTCTCTTTTACACTAGATTACCATGTCGGACAATGCTACTCGATGCAAAATTTGAGGCTGTTATCTTGAGCAACAGATAGGTGCTTGTTGCCTGATTCAGCAAAGGATTTGCATTCCGCCTCTAGCCAGCGGCCAATGACTTCCAGATGTTTCTGACCTTTGAGTTCATGCCTTTGAAGGGTTTCGTGTCGAATGCCCATTGGGTTCCGAAGCTCAGGCGGGCAAGAATCAAACGTCACCATTTTGGTAAAGGCTGTTATTGTGATATCAAGTTGGGGGATAGGGTCGGTTTGAAGTGATTGTATGAATCAGACTGCCTCAGGCTCAAGCTAGTAGCCCTTGATGCGAGGCGTAAGTCC
Source organism: Candolleomyces eurysporus (assembly GCA_027579435.1). NCBI lineage: Eukaryota > Fungi > Basidiomycota > Agaricomycetes > Agaricales > Psathyrellaceae > Candolleomyces > Candolleomyces eurysporus. Next base: position 29,943 of record JANBPK010001206.1, on the reverse strand, counting down.
GGCGAAACCCATCGAGGTACTTGCCAACCCGGCAAACGTCGTTCAGGTATTGCGTAAATAGGCATGCACATGGCGAAGGGGTTCAGACTCACAATTATAAAAGGAATCGATAAACACATACGCCACCACCCCATCACCTGCTATGGCTATCGGCCTGAACCATCTATCTCGCCATAGGGAAGGTTTTAGAATTCTATAGTAGGATATCCAATGGAGGACGTCATCCCTTAAATTTCGCCGCAGCTCCCATCAGCCTAAGGGTGCTTGCGGATCCGATAACCTTGGACAAGAGAAGTCGAGACTGTGTTACACGGGAGGGTTTCTCTCGGATCCATTGTCGCAGGTTGTATGTGGGCCAAATGATTCCTTGAGAAATGTTAGACCCTCTCACCAAGGTTAGACTCGCAACTTTCCAAAAGAGTGAGACACAACGTAACTGTACCCGTCCCAGCACTGACCGGCCTTGAGTCAAAGGTGTTCTGCTAAAGGTATCAGTGAAAGACCCAAGGTGTGAATAAGCGCTCCGTATCGGTATCTTGCAACACTCGATCAAACTTCATGCTATCCGCTGACGTGCTGCTCAACACATAGCCAGATGGTAAATTTTAGAATGGGTCTTTTATTCCTGTTGGTCCACTCATCCAAACTACTGGAACATTAAATTCACCATCCCTTGAACTCACTATGTCCATTGCCCTCAAGCTAGCATACGGCGCTGTGTTTTGGCCTTGGTACGACCCACCAGTATCTGTTCACATTGCAACTCCTTTCGATTGAACTGATCATATTGCTCATCTACCCATAATCCAATCACTTACACAGCTTCCTGAGTATAGCTGGGTTGCATTGTCTAGAGACGGAACAAGATTTTGCTGCTGGAGCTTGGGCCAGACAAAGGCATTAAACTCTTTCACATAAGGGTTGAGTTCTCGACATAACAGAGGTATCCGGTTGAGGTCGAGGTTATGTACCATCTTCACCACCCCGAATATACCACTGGTGGACAGGTCCATGTAACAGCGAGCTAGTTGGAAGATAGATGAGGGAGAATGAAAGTTAGCTAGATCGAACTGACTGTTTTGGGCTGCTGGGCCTTCGACGAGACAAGCGAATCAGTGAGATGCAAAAATGCTGACAAAAGAAAAGGACACCTACCAGACTTGAACGGACGACCTTGAATATGTCACGTGAAGTAACTTTTTCCCACTGAGTGAGCTAAGGTGGCGACTGGTTGCCCAGAACGGTCAGCTGCGGGCCCTCTGTTCAACTCAAACCACCATGGACACCCTGCCCAATGAGCTGCTTCAGCTTGTCTTTCAGCATCTAGTAGCCGAATCACCACATTTTGTTAATCCGCCACGTCGCGTTGCAGAAGTTTGCCGGCTCTGGCGTTCCCAGTCACTTCTGCTACCCGAGCTTCGTGCCATCCTGCCTCTGGTAACACTCGGGAAGCGCATCCTCCCGGGAAATATAGACTACGACGGACTGAAATTCAGCATATGCAACTATCATCCAAGTCGCAAGAACCATCCCGACTTCTCTGCCTTGTCGCTCCGACCAAAGCAGTGGGGTCACGCCGAGTTCCTTTCCGTTCACCCTCACTCATTTCGGGCGCTATCGTGCGCTCTTATCAACAACGTTCCGCTCCTACATACCCTCAAAATCCGTATTCCTGATCATGGAGGCTCCTATGGTGGATTTCTCTACGCCTTCGAAAAGGCGCCTGCCCTCCGCCACGTTGAAGTCGATTGTCCTCTCCGTATGAATTTCAAGATTCCCTTTTCGCAGATACGTACGTACGTGGAGAGGTCCGATTATTCCTTGTCCATTTTGCAAATCCTGCAAACTGAGTCAACAATCCAAGACCTTTCATATTACACCGATAATACGACGCCCATCGTAACGGCATATTCTCCATCGGGCCCCATTCCCCATCTTTCCTCTCTCAACCTTCATTTACCGTGGTGCGCAGTGGGTACCTTTCTAGCTCCGCTGGTTCTACCAGCGTTGGAGCGCTTGAGGGTCGTATCAGATTCATCCAACGCTCTTGACGGTATCCAGTTGCTAATAACTCGCTCTGCATGTTCATTAAGAACTCTCTCTGTCAGCATTCATGGATCCCGTGTCCAGTTCAATCCCCTTCTCGAACGTTGCCCTGACCTGGAAAAGCTGGAGTTGTCGAAGGTAGACCAAGGCACCCTCGCCGACATCGTTCGCCCCCCNACGTATTTCGTTCCTTCCCCGGTTGCGGGAATTCGTCGCCCATCTCAATGATATTGATGAATTTTGGCCGCAATGCACTCCAGATTTTGGACGACTTACATTCGTTCGGCTCGTTTTCCAGTCGGCGGACGAACGCGTCAAGGCTCACCAGCAACTCGAATCTACGCTCGTCCGGCTCCCCTTTAAGTTAATCGAATCGGTCCGTGTTCTAGAGAAAACTGCTGGAGCAAGAAATAACAACCACGGAGTGCTGCTGCGTATGATTCGTTCTATCTCGGGAAAAAGTGCACGGTCAACCATCGAACGCGCCCTTTCTGACGTCGAGTCGTACCCATTCACGAATGGCTATCAGATCGTAGTGAGTAGCACTCGGCCTCACCATTCCTAGCCACACCGACTGATTTTGCGTCTAGTTCAATCGCATTTATGCACCGCTTAACTCGTTGCTCGCTGTATCAGATCCCGAAACCTTCACACGTATACGAGCGATACTGGACAAGTTGGACGAGATAGTGAGAAAATCGCTGAACAATTTGCGATGGAGAAGTGAAGACCACAAGACTCTCTTCTGGACAGGTGTGTTGTTTGCTCCAGTTTTCTGGACATGGGTCTGAAACGATATCGGTTCGGGTAGACCAAGCGTTTGTTCCAACTATCAATGAACTGATCAACGCGGAAGGATACAAGAGTGTTGACCCGCCATGGGGGTTCTTGGATTTGGGGCGGCGAGTTGGGTCGGATTAGCGGCGGACATACAACTGACAACTGACCTATAGTGCACCGAGCTTCGCATGAGGTGTTGAATGCATTCTGATATTTGCGGTAGAATGGGGATGGAACCTGTCGTTCGAGTATCAATGTAGGGCTTATCACCCTTCCAGAATAAGTTCCCAGTGAATTCTTGTCGCGGTTTGTTTAGACTGAGCGGTCAACGATGAATTAGTCACCGTAAAGACTGCGAGCTCATCGTTTTAACCAGCCATGGCAGCAATTCATTCGCCAATCCAATCCGACGGAGGTTTACATCACCTCGGGCGGAGCCAATAGCACATCCGCCGAACTAGAATACATGGTCAGGCGTATCCAAATGCACTCTGGAAAACCAAACGGATTGCACGAGTTGGAATACACCTTCTCCTGAGTCTACTGTCGGGATTCCCCAGACCAAAGTCTGCGTTCTCTTCGGCGATTTGCAGAGGGCCACCAACGTCCGAGTCGGGCGCAGTAGCGGGATTGTCGACATGGTCCAACGGCACCAGTACACCTCCGGTGCCAGTACGCGTGCCACAAACAACACCTGGCATGGGAAGCGCTCGAAAGGTTATTCCACGTGGTGGGAGTATTACTACGGAATCACGGAATCAAGACGGGGTCGGGTGATGGTGATGAAATCAGTATTGTATTCGTTCGGGTCATACAGATTGGGCGTCCCGATTCAAATGTTATCAGAGCCATCAGTGAGTCACCCTTCCATCGTTTTCTGTTCTGTGGCCGGTCACCGCCGCTAGGGTCCTTTCAGCAGTGGCAGACTTGGGCGCTTGCTACCTAGACTCCACCGGTACCCACCAATTCAGTTTGATTTCGGTTTCAGCGTTGTAACTTTGTCGATCCGGCCAGTGGGAAGGGGAATGAAGGGAAAAACATCGAAAAAGGTACGCAACGTCTGTCAGTTGATTCGCTTGGACCCACTCAAACTCCCTTTCTGCACAGGTACTGTGAAATTGGAAGTTTTCCTGTCTTGACTGTGAGGCTTTTGTGGACCGCCATTCTGCGCCAGAGCCCAGGAAGCATGAGATAACCGATGCGCGTGTGCTCCCTCAATCTTCATGGTGTCGAATTTCGGTATGCCCCCGACAGTGGCCTGCATTGGTATTTGCTCAAACCCATGGATCTCGAAATCAAATTGTACAGAGTGAAGCAGAATTCAACGCAACAGACCCCTGAAGGTATACGTACGCCACGCTCCCTTGCGACTCGGAGGTCAGGGCTACGGGTACGGCTCCGCGAACGACAGACAATCGTGAGCACGAGAACATGCACGAGTTGTCCTGACGTCTTGTCACCGGGCCTTGGCTCCTAGTTTTTTCAGTCTCAGACTCTCAGATTGGCGATCATGATGTGAATAACGGATGGAATGTGGCCTCTCCTGTTTTTGAAACTCCTCCTTGTACAGCTTACAGCCAACCTCCCCTTTCCAGCGTCCACATGTATGTTGGAGGGGTCGAAGGGGGCCTAGGCCCTGGCTCAGCTGGTCAGACGTTCCGACCACGGCCGTACCTCAGCATCCCATTTGAACGGGGTGAGTCTGCCGTTGAAATCGAGGAAAGCTGTATGCATTCTTTGATATTAGGATGTCAGTGCTGCGGACGTATCAGCTCTCAATCAGTGAATTATGATGTATCTGTGCGTACCGTAAAGTGCAGAGGTCTGAGCTCGTTTGGAAATTCGAAGGTATGAAAGGCCATTCAGGAGGAAATCAGCGGCAGACTGTTGTCGAAAGGAAATCCGGGTCAAATTCGTCATCTTGTGCTGCGTGGTCATCGAAATAGATGAGTATGTGTATGTCATTCATTAAATCTATATATACCAGCACAGTAGGTCGGCGAACTGAGAATGTATACATACTTATTTGCCCTCTTCGCTTGAACGGGAATGACGAATCCTAAGACAGACGGGGTCGTGTATCGATGGAACCCTCCGATCGATGTGAGGTTGACATGCATAGTTAAATGAGCGTCTCTTCCGTCCCTGTGCTGTAGTCTCCGTCAACGTCAACGTGCCCTTCCTTCCATTCTTCCTTTCTATGAATGTGACAAAAGAAGGATATATGTGTAAAGAAAAAATCGATCAGTTTCGATGCTTGGAGCGATCCATAAGAAAGAAACAAATGAATTGAGGTGACGATATAACGCCAAAAGAAACAAACGTTTTGGCGCTCATAAAATCCAGGGCCGGTGTGTAATTTAGGCAACGTAAGCCCAGCGATAAATGCACACAGCCTTCCCTTTAGCATCTGTTCGTTCTCTAAGAAGGGAGAGGAACGCCGTCTTTCGAGCGCATTGGGAAACTAGCTAGGCTGCCGGAAATTGGAGATGCACAAAGAAGCACAAATTATCACAGAGGAGCGCCAGAATGAAGGCCACAGATTGCATCGGTGGTAGTTGACATAACGAGTATGTAAGGAGCAAGTAGGGCAGGCGCCGCGCAGCTTGTACGGCGAAGATATGATCTCACTTTGGAAGCCCTTTCGGCACCAGGGTGTTGGCTGGCGTCCACGGAAGACACGGTCCCACCGAGTAACACGAAAACAGAAAAATCGTTTTGGAAATTGCAAAGATGAGGTGAGTTTCTGAACATGTGAGATATCAATGCAGACATATAGGGAAAGAACCACAGAACGTCTAGGACATGAGGCACCAAGGTTGCGTTCATTTACCAGGATGAGATGAATTCGAAGGACGGCCTGCAGTCACGATAACGGGGCATGCTGAGGGAGAATCTACGATTCGAATGAGTTATGCTTTCGGGGGAGCGTCCGTTTGTCCGTCATCAATGACAAAAGGGCCTAGTCTCGGACGGTCAGTGGGGAGGCTTGGAGTGTGGAGTTATCTTGCGGATCTCGGAAAAACGTTGGACCAGCATCAGAGCAAACAGCTGTGCGTCAAGATAGACTCGTCTGATAGACCATCAAGGGTGCGCTGGACGTCCGTGAGAGAAAAAGACGCCTTGTGTGCACACTGATAACACGGATTGGTACGCCTCGCCCATGGTCCTCTCCTTTGGATTTTATTTCATCTTTTTTTCACATTGGTGGGACGGCGTCGAGGTGAAACGTTTGGTCGCCCTCCGACAACTTTCCATGGGAGCGACAGTCGTACATTGCTCCTAGTTTGCCTGAGCAACCGTGAAGCGCGATCTTGGTTTCCGTTTCCATTGGAAGACCGCAATTTCAAAGTCGTTTCCTAGCACTCGCCGCAGGGCCTTTGACACGGACAGGCTACACCCACTGTCAGGGTTGCGCATAATTTCGAGTTATTTCAGCGACAATAATGGAAAGAAGCTGGGAACGGCATGGCGCCATTACATATCTCTGATATCCGGATTGAGCGGACTGGCCAAGAATCCAGATTGGAGGGCGGCGTATTGTAAGGAAATCTGGGATGCCTTTGATCACCTGCGCAGCGATGAGCAGACCAGCTGATCAATGGTTCCCCTGCCACTCGTCGTCGTTGATGAACAGCGAAGACGACGAGGCAACGACGACGACGACGACCTCGACGACGAGACCAGAAATGGTCCTCGGCGAATAAATTCTGACACCGACAACGTGGCCGCAAGGGTCCAGGACATATCCGGAAATGGAAAGAGCATTCACGTGGCATGGGCAGGTACGACCCATCGCGCCGGTTCCGTGCCGCGTGGGATGTATGTTCCGAAAGGAGAAACATGGACTCCTGCAGGCTAGGGCCAGCTCTTCCATTAACGCCATGAACTTGGCCCCAAACCGCAATTCAACCTCAAACCTGCAGGCGAGTTTCCCCTAATTTTACGCTATTTCTGGAATATTTCTGACATAGTGTGAAGTTCTTTGTGATTTCCAGCGTCTAACGCCTGCCTTGCCAGTGAATCAAGGATCTCGGGGGCGACGGAAAAAAAGCCCATCTATATCATCGTCCGATCTCGAATCGAGGGAGGTTTCATAATCTGGTTCTGACTGGAGTAGCGATCTACCGTGGGCAAGGAAGTTTCTCCTTGTTGCTCCAGAAATCCAGAACACGCGTGGCTAAGAGGAAACCGCTCCAGTAAGCGTCCCTTCCCCTGCTTTCTCTTTGTCTTTATTCTATCAATCATGGTTGTCAGCCCGAACGGCGACCTTTATTCCTTCCACACCACCATGAACCACGACGACGGGCCCCAATCGAGCGAAGAAGGTTCTGGCATGCACTCCCCCGTCCTATACGGTGCTGCTCCCGGAGACAGTTGTAGGTGTTGCTATCGTATCCACTTCATATGAGCTTTCTAATTCACACCTTCCGTCAAATAAGTCCGGTATCAACATGATCAACTTGACGTTCAACAAGCACCAAGTATTCTTGCAACACCTCAGTACCACCACGAATATTCGCTAGCGTCTCAGCAGAATCAGATTGTCCTCGAAAGTTCGCGCCATCTACCCTACTCCAACACCCATTATCTCCCCCATCCGTCGCCACCCAGTCATCCTCCACGGAGCCATCTCGGGCTCGACCTACACTCTTCGGACCCTCGTATTCCTAGCCCTGGCCACGGAGGAGGCAGTTCGGTGGACTGGTATGGTCACATTTCGGAGCGACGGTTGCCTGGAGGACCGTCACCTCAAGATCATCCCTATTCCCGACCCAGTGGCACGTCAGTGGCCGTGTCGATGAACCCCGACCATAGAACACCGCTCGTTCCTCCAACAGAACGCACAGAACATTCTGCGCCGCCGCCAACCACCGCTTCGACAACGGAACGGAGAAAGGAATCGTCGAACGTTGTCATAGCCTGTCGTAACTGGTAAGCAAATATCTGTTTTTATGGCTTTCATTAAGCCTTTTAACGGAATTGCTCATGAACGGATTGCGTTCTGTCTCATTTGTCTCCAGCCGTGCTCGCAAAATACGATGCGATTCTACACGACCCGGATGTAATAATTGCGCCCGTCGGAATAATCAATGCGAATACGACTCTGTGCCGAAGCGTAGAGGGCCAGACAAGCGTCCTGGCACACGCCAGAGATCATGTAAAAAGCGACCTCCTCCAGATAGTTCAAATCCAGTGCCTGCTCCAAAGCGAAAGAAGACCACTATCGATCGAGCCCAAGAACCTCGCGAAACCGCCCAATCTCGCGCCGTCAAAGACAACATTATGTCCGCCGAAGCTACTCGTTCTCCCACTACTTTTACTCGCCCTGAAGATCGGGTTCCGCCGGGTTATCAGTATGCTCCTCATCCTAATGCTTCTCCCCCAACGGACATGCGTGTTGCCACCGATCATCCGGGACTTCTTTCAAGGGTAGGTATCCACCCTTCCATCACACCTCTGAGTTCAAGCTAATCATGTTATCGCTAGCCTGACCAGTCGCCTCTGTATCGACGGGAGCCCACCTATGATCAAGGTTACTATGCCAAGTCTTCGTTTCCTCGTCAGTTGGATGTAAACACGTTCCAATCCCCAGAAGCTGTTCCTCGGAATATTAGCTTGCAGCCTCTGAACGGACTCGAGAGTCAGCTCAGCGCGAACTGGGCTCGCCTCTTGAAGGGACATGGGTGCGTCCTTTCGTTATCCTCACCCTTATCGATGCTGATAAATACCCAGGGTACCGATGATTGTACACGAAATTCGAATTGCGTACGCTCCCCTCTACTCTCTTCTTCGACCCGTCTCACCTTCCTAATTAGCGTCGAGGGAACCGGTCATTATCTTTCTTTCATCAACGTCGATACGTTGGAGAAGCAGTTGTGGCACGAGCAATACCGGGCGAGAATTCATCCTGGATTTATTTGGGCCTGTCTCGCAATGGCGAGATTGATGCGCTCTAGTAGCATGGAGGATGGTCATGCGGGACTCCAAATGGCTCTCAACCTCTTCCAGGAGGCGAAGAGGGCTCTTGATATCGCTTGGGCTGATCCCACGTATGCCTACGCTGCCTTGGTAAGTTATCCACCTATTGACGGAGGAGACGGTTATACTTACGCTTTGTCTCATGCTTGTTCCCTGCAGATCATTGCCTTGTTCGAGTCCTCCGCGCAGCCTAATTACACTCATGGTCGCGCCTTGAGCGCTTTGATTGAGCTGGACGACTATATCCATCAACTTCGTTTGACGATGATCGACGCCCGCGACCCAGACGCCTGCCGCTTCCAGCAAGGCGTACCTGTCGTGTACTACCCTGAAGGTCGGGACCACCTCGCAGCCGGGAACAAATGCCCCTGCTTCGTTCCGTCCCCTGTCGATGCGTACCACACTCGAAGTTACATCCCACCTTGGGACGCTTCGTGGTCACCGGAGCAGGTCAGAGATGAGGAGATTCGTCGGTTGTGTTGGAGTGCGCTGTCTTTGATATCTGGATTCTTGGCTCAAGCCGCGACGGATAACCGGTCCATGCCCAAGTTCCACCTTAGCGATCCCGGGTCGGTATGTATCCTCCATTCTATCTTGCTATTCGTTCTATGTTTGACGATCTAGTTTTCTCAGTATCAGCTTCTCTTCCCCGGCGAAATCATCGATCGCCTTCAACCTGCGTATGCCGCTCGCGATGGCCTAACGCCCAAAGAATCCGTCTGGGCTTTGTATTGCAGGAGCATGCTCCTTTGGAACTACTGCAACCGCTTCCGATACGTCTCCGCGAACGACGAGGACCACGTTTCCGAGGATATCTCTGAAGCATGGGCAGAGGCTCAAGCGATCGAGGAGTCTCTCGACGCCCATAACTGTAGCTTGGACACTGCCTTAATCTACACCACTCGGGAGCACATTCACAAGTATGTTTCACTTTGCAGTCGTAATTGTCCTTGGCAGCTGACATCGTGTTGTAGTATTCGAATGATTGTTACCCAAGCTCTCAGGAGGTATGTTCTAGCGTCATGCCCAGTCTTCGCAAGCTCACCGTGCTCGCGCATCATTTTTTAGGCTTCAAGGGTATGACCACGGCTTTAAGTTGACTCCAGGTCCCATCTTCAAACGTAAACACGCTGAGGATTGGAGTGAGTGGCTCTTGGTGTGGGTTCTCGACCACAACTGATCTTCGCTCTCGGGTTTTATCCAGTCTATTATCAAGACCAGCTTGTCCGTCGTGCTGCTGCCACTGCCGGCAATCTGCAGTCCCCAGAAAGTATCCAGCTCACGCAGCGGCCTTGGAGGGTCCAGTGGTTCATTCACCAGTTAAGCACGTAAGTGCCCTGTCACCACCCGTCGACGGTCTGATCCTGACCCCTGAGACTATTAGTTGCCTTCAACTTTGGGAAAACGAACGCACGCTGGAAGAGGCCTTACACCTTGGACGCCGCCTACTCCAAGTCATCGACACAATGAATTATCTATGGGAGTGTCCCAGTACGTCTTTTTGCATCCTGTTTGAATCGCTACAGTGCTGATTCGCTGTACTAGCCAACGAAGCTCAAGCTAGTGAACTGCGTGCCCGTCTCACTGAGGCATGCCGCCTTATGGGAGTCGATCTACCCTTCCCCCGAAATCTTTCCGCTCCAGCCAAGTTCGAGTAAGCTCTGAGCTTCAGGGACTCTGCTTGACTCAACATCATGAATGACCGGCTCTTCGTCGTCGTCTGCTGCAACTTGCCATTCCTTGACACGCTCTTTTGACTTGTTTCTCCCTATGCCCGCTCTTTTGATGATATCTTCTCTTTCTTTTTGTTTCTTTCGCTCTCTTACCTGACGAAATAATGTCATGGCGCTATTTAAACTGTGCCTGCCTCTGATCCCCTACTCCCATGATTCTAATTTGTCCCTTGTTTTCACTGTCGTGTTCTACTGCATAAGTTGGCGCACGCAATCACTTGTAATTTCGTGTAACACTACTTACTACGCTACTAACTTGCTACGAACTTGCAACGGACGCTTCCTCCCCCCTTCTTTCATTCACTCATTACTACCTTCGACTGTCCCTTCTTGTAGCCCTTATATCCGGATCGCCAAACCTGTTCTTTATCTATTGATCCTACCACTGCCTATGCTCCCCACGATTTCTTTACCTGGTCTGGCCTTTCGTTCGGTGTCGTATTATCGTATTTACTATTCGATTACCCACTCACCCCTTACACTACATACCCCTCACTTTTAGGAATCTTGGAATCGAATTTGTCTTGGCACCTACTCTTTCCACATTCTTTAAATCGTTGTAGCCTTTATATACGCAGAGGGTTTGCACGTCATATGAAGATCTCTCTGCCTCCCTGTTGTATTATTCCATTTAATCAATGTGCTTTTAACTATCCACAACCTCGACTCGGAGCACTGGGCCAAAGTAAGGAAATTTCACGAAGCATGCGGAGGTCAAACCAATCACCGGCGACACATTTATGAGTTGCGAAGAACATCAGTTTTAGCGAGCCGGGAAAGCGAATGACTGCGCAATATCTCCACTCATGGCCTAGCACTGAGATAATCCACGCTCCAGGCCAGTCGCTTAATACGTAGGCTGCCCCTGGTCATACACCACCACTCGCTTTGACACTGACAAGCGGTCTAAGGCATCGGGAGCCAATCGGAGCACCCGTGGGGGTCGGGGATTAACGAACCCAAGTTAGATAGCCTTTGAAAAGCTCCCTCAGGACAGCTGTATACCACTTATATGGCGGATGTATTGTACTTCCTAACTTTGAATCACTTACGAAATGGAGAAAGGCTCACTCGTGTTGGAAGCTCAGGGAAGCGACGTTCTTATTTCCACCGGTCCTCGCATAAGGTTGGAGAAGAACGTCCATTTATACAGGTCTCAATACAATTCATTCACGAGGAAGGAAAGAAGGAACTGAAGAATGGTCGTTCTTCCAACAGTGATTCATGATCATCATAATCATTCTTTCCGTCTACCCACCTTTAATCCGACGCCGCTGCAGGGGGTAATGACGCACACAGCGAAGCTGTTGGTGCATCTTGATGAACAGTCGCCTCGCACGAGACTCAAGATGGTCCACATAAAGGGAATAGGCTGGAATTCCCTCGGGCGCCGATGTGCCTTCGTCGAGGGAAACCCAAGACGATGAGCAAAATCAGCTAATTCGAGAAACAATTCCTTGTTTGTCGAGCACAGTTCCCATCTGCGCCTGCCGCCCTACACCCGAAAGATTGAACGCACAGCTGGGTCAGATAACAGTGTCTCATGTTTTCTTTCCTTTCCGTCGACACTTTCTAAAACTGGGCGGGATCATGGACCAAATCAAACGACATGCTGGATTAAACGGTGACAACTGGGTCTGACTATTGAATCAGCTGCGAGTGACGAGAATGTTCATCGGCGGCGAGCTAACCCCGAGCAAAATAAGGAAAGAGGCTTGTTCTAGCCCCCCAATAGCTGACTGAAGTAAGTAAGTGAATAAGCAAAGGGACAAAAGAAATTGGAAGGCATCACGAAATCCATGATGCACTCGCGACGTCCCTGTACAAAGTTTGAACCTAAATACACACCCGTCAGTTGAGTGAATAAGGAAATTTGAAAGACAAAAGGCACGTGAAAGAGCGCTCACAGCAGAAGAAGTAGGGAAAGGGACTTCTCCGACTCGTCCCAGGCTACGCTACTGGGGTGACAGGTAGAGATGGACAGAAGTCTATCGAAATTACGGAAACCGAATCAGAGGACGTTGATCACAAGAAGGATTCTGAGGGACCGTGTCGGTCCGCGGTCACACCAGCTATCATTGCACAGTGCTTACACGCGTGCCTCGGGTCCTCTTATTCCCAAACGCCTTGAGGTTATTATATATTCCCAGATGAGACGACGGAAATGAAATGGGCGAAGGAGGCTCTGTCGACATTGACATGGGTGAAAGCCATGCTTTGAGCGTTATTGAAGAAAAAAAAATAGGATGAACAGAGCATTAAGCCCCTTCCGTCTTGCAATCGACTCCATGTACGTAGTCTCTCCGGGTACGCTGGGATCTAAGACCATGGGAAAGAGTCGGAAGCGCCGATCTATCTTAAGCCGCAAAGCGCCCATCGGCTGGCTCCGGGCCGGAAGCCACCATTTTCTTACCGAAGGCATGAAAAGAGAGAGGGAGCTGGTCGTCAGTCGTGGAAATTGGAGTACTCATAATGGGCGCTACTGATATTGGAGTTCCGAGCAAGATCCGAATAATCATTACTACATCCTTTGCAATGGGAGATCAAGGAGGTACCCTCTCCTCATTATCCTGGATATAGTTCAGGACAACCTTGTTGGCAACTTCATTGACTCTATCCTTCCTCTTCTTTTCAAGCTGATATCTGTTCTCATACCACCCATTGACTTCTCTCGCTTATATAAAAGCGTCCGACCGAGCTACGTAAGTATCCAGAAGCTACACGGGGTTTGTGCAAGTCACAGTTCTGCCTAAATTTGAACAGGGCAGCTGCTCCGAGTACGTGGGCGTCTGGGACCGAGCGGCCGAACCGTATTTAACTTCGAATTCTTCGATGTGGGTTTGGTATGAGTGAGAAATGGAGGTCTTCGAAACCTTCTTGGTTGTTCGCGAAGAACCTTTCCAAATGGAACTTCTGAACTCTTTCTAAGAAGAGCTTTGCCGTCCGTGACACCTGTTTTCTCTGAGCGAACAACTATACCAGAGAAAGTGGAAAACAATTTTGTTCTCGTTGTGCGACGGGCATTCGAATGCTGCGGACATGCGAGTAAGTTGTACTTGACGGGCATGTCGATTAGAAGATGCTAGGAAGGCAGACAGTCAGGGATACTGTCTGGTGTAGGGATAGGACTGAGAACCCGGATGAGATTTCGATGCGTTCGCTCATCCATAGCCTCACAGGGCGTGTGGTCATGCTAGAGTATTGATTAGCTTGGGCACATTCTCTTGAGCTAAGTCTTTGTCGCTCATTGTTACTTAGAGTGTCTAATGGCTGCGATTGAGCCTCGACGACACACGCAATGGAGTTGATGGCGTATTCATTGTCCATCAGGCTCATCGGAATCGACGAACTTGGGGCTTGGGCCAAGTCTTCACACAATGGTCAGCCTAGTTGATGCATTGTCAATACGTGGACTATTACAATATGCTCATTTGACCATGGATTCCCAACACGAGGTCTTTGATGCACGTCCAAGCACACTACTCACACTCGATCGTCGATGGCTTGGACCGTCACAAGCAGGCTGGCGCGTGCTGCGTGCTTTGACAATGTCCTGCTTTTATATATAAGCGCTCCGCTACACGACCACATCGAACACCATTTGTCGAAGCCACCTCTCAGCACTCAACATCCCCMACCCCTGCNCMACCCCGCCCNACCCCCGCACGATTACAGAACTTCAAGACTCTAAAGAGCCAGAGGTCAGAGCGATCAGCAACATGCCGACGCTCAGATGCGCTCTACTACCTTACCGATTCGAAGGGTGCCACCACAAGTTCGAGTCTAAACTCTCCGAGGCCGACGTGAATATCATTTCCAACATACCTGAATTATTCAAGCCGGACGGATCAGTTTCAAACAACCTGGTCTTTCTCAATCAGTGCCACAACGCGCTCTGGGAGAGGTTTTTTGAGGAGCCCGTTTATCCATCTGGTCCCGGAGATCTTCCACTGCGAACTAGGAAAGATCGCTTGTTTGATTTGTTCCAGACGCTCAAGAGGAAGGAAGGATATCTCAACTCGCTGCGAGAACGAGGCTTCGGTTCCCAGGAAGAGAGAAATACCAACGCAAGCCATATCAACCTTGTAAGGCGCAACATCGTCGATATTCTCAATGAGTACGTGAGACTGTCGGATGTGTACATTTGGGCTAAAGATCTTAACGGCGTCTATGAGATGAGTAACGACTTTAGGAACGAGAGGGTGGAGAGGGCTGAGAAAGCGCTGATGAGAATGATGCGACATGCGGGGTATAGATCTAGGAGGCCTACTCAGGAGTTCATGCAGATCGTTAACGATGGCGAGAGCTCGATTGGGAGAGAGAGAAAGGTTTATATCGAGAGGGATGGGTTTTCCCTTTTGTGGGAGGATTAATGTGTCTCCCTCTAGCTTCCCGTCCATCAACGGGTTCTTCGCGATTGGTCTAAATTATCCCTTTTTATTGTATATCTTCTGACAACTGTCCAACTAGGTTTGCATTCTTCCATATTCTACATTCCTTCTAATCAATACGCACTTCCGTGACTTTGGAAAGGCTAATGAACCTTTGATCGTCCCGTCAGGGATCGGAGAATACGTTGGTGAGCAGTCCTGAGATATCTATGAACCCTCGTAGTGGAGGCGCTCAGTGCCAGTGGCAGTGCCGGGAGGAGCTACCAGTGCCGCTACGAGGAAATGATTGCTCTGGTTTCAATCTCCCTATCGTCCCACGGTTTGTCAAACGTTCGACAGACATGCGATCGAGAAAGGCTCTTGGTATGGAGCACGACGTCCTACAGGTGAGGTATAGCGCCTTTCACTCTTGGATAGCACAGACTTGGAGATGCCCAGAGCAGAGAGAGGGAGTGCTGTCCAGGATAAGACGTCCGAGATGTGGATACCAGATTGAAAGCGACACGGGAGGCAGATGAAGTCAATGGTATGCGGTGCCGTTGAGAGGTGGAAGGTTCTCGTTAGCTCTTGCACTCTCTCGAAGTACGAACATGAGTATTGCCGGTGATGTTGCACTCGGCCGAGGTGAATCGAAGCTCGCCGGTGGCTATAACTTTGAAGATGCTATGGTTATGGACGCTCAATCGGTTCCTACAATGTCAGCAAGGCGCGGATGGAATTGAATCGTGGCTCGGACAGTGGATTCTCGAGTGGTCCGAGGAGCTGACCCGGCTTGTCTTTGTTTGCCGGACCGCGTGTTCGATCCCCACGCGAACGCGAATCTGGTTCCGCACCATGACGATCGCTGGTTCTCCTCTCCCACCTTCTAGCCTTGGGGCACGAATATGGCCGACTCTAACCCCCCCCTCAAAGCCCAGCAACAAGGGCAAGAAGAAGAAGGATACAGACACGAGCAGCGTAGCACCAAAGGCCGTTTCTGAAAGCACGGGCCCGTCCGCCTCACCTAGTACCTCGAAGCGCTCTACAAGGCTCGGGATCATCTTACCCATTGCCATTGGGGCGTTTGCGGTCGCCTTGTCCACGTCAGACGTGTTGAATGGCTTCTTTCGATCGTCTTTATCACCACTCCTTCCCGGCTTCGAAGATAGCAAACATCGTCAAGAAGGACGGGGAGGACTACCTCATTCATACATCTTATGTTCGGCTGAAGGCGAAAAAGGCGTGTATACCGTGGACGAAAGGAACCGGATCGTGGAATGTATTGGTGTAGAAGGAGAATGGGTTGTAGGAAGTGGGACCTTAGGTACGTTCACCCGGATTTCCGCGTCGTTCGATCGTATTCAGTGCTTCGCCTAGATCAGGTTCAACAGAGCTTATCCTCGTCTCAAAAGCCACTCTGGCAAAGATGGTGGAATCATCCAGAAACCGAGTGGCCGGTCCATCGAATTGCACCAGGCTCGATTGTCGTACCCGGAATGTCAGGTTGAGTGTACTCTCCTTCCCCATTCTTCATTCATCTCATTTTCGAACGCTATCTGTAGATTCGCACTGTCATATCCTCGAATACGGCGCGGGGCGTCAGATTCCTTTAGGCGAAGGGAAGAGCGTCGAGGATACCGTCGGCCTCGTCGCTTCTTACATCCTCGCGCACCCAGATATTGAGAGTACCAAGGAAGAAGTGGTTGTAGGTTGGGGATGGAATCATGAGAATTGGGAGGTCATTAGGCTGCCTACGGCTGTAAGTGTCATTTCAATTCTTCTGCCAGCGTGCTCCCTATTTCCTTTCCTTCCACCTCTCCGCCTTCTCCTTCCGCCCTTGCATTGTTTACCAACCGTTCATTATCCATTCATTCGTTCTGAGCTCACATTCAACTGTTCTCTATAGGCAGACCTAGACGCGAATCCTATCACTCGAAACAGGCCTATCATCCTTCAGAGCAAAGACGGACACGCTATTTGGGTTAGCCAGACCCTAATCGACACGCATGGGCCTTATCCTGATACGATTGAGGGTGGGGTTATCGTGCGCGGGGAGGATGGGAAGCCTTCGGGTGAGTTTTCTCGTTCTAGTCTCAGCTTCTTTCAATTCCCTTCGTTTCCACTCTCTTATCATTACCGAAGACTGAACACAACTATCTACAGGCGTATTCATAGACTCCGCTCAATCCCTCATCCCAATTCCACCCATCTCGCCCGCGGAACAGTCGAGGAGTTTTGAGGTAACAGTAAAGGATGCTTTGAGGCATGGGTTGACCGCGCTTCATGATGCGGGGTACAAGAACGATAGTATGGGTCTGTTTCTGAGGTCAGTTCTTTTATCTCTTCTCCTTTTATCTGAGCTATTCGTTCTTTGGCTTCGGAGAACCATCGCTGATTGTTTCAATCTCAACTCAATACAGTGAGGTCAAGAAGCATGGTCGCCTACCTATCCGCCTCTACGCTATGACCCACTTCGATGAAGAACACCCAGATTCGGACTCGGACCCTGGAAAATTACGACGACTAGATGGTATGGCTGGAAAAGCAAGACTGACTGTGCGGAGCCTCAAAGTGTTTGCGGATGGGGCACTTAGGACGGGCGGGGCTGCTGTACGTCTCGTTCTTTCTCCCACTCTCGCTTGTCCCCATCCCCCCTTCCCTGCTACCTTCTCGACTCCTCTCCTTTTGGAATGTGCTAACAATCGGGATGTATTATTACAGCTATACGAACCGTACGAAGATAATCCCACCTCCTCTGGCTCACTTCGCCTCCCGCCCGAGACTATCCACCGGGTCGTCGGGAGGTACATGAAACGAGGGTGGCAGGTGAACGTACACGCGATTGGGGACCGAGCGAATGGTGTTGTGCTCGATGCTTTCGAAGATGCTCTCAACGAACTAGGCTGCCTGGAGTCCGTCGATGGTACGATCGAAACTCGGAGAAGAATAAATAAAGATGGGTGCAGAGAGGTCCGACCGAGACTTGAACACGCCCAGATGCTGACGAAGGAGGATGTAGGGAGGGTCGGGCGTTTGGGTGTGATTGCGAGTGTTCAGCCGGCGCATGTGTGGGTATCACGCACACTCTCCTCATCCCTTCACATATGCTATAAGTACTGACATTTAATCGCGCTCTAGCATCAGCGATATGATATACGCCGAATCTCGAGTTGGCCCTCACAGAACACACCGTCTCTACCCATTCCAATCTCTTATAAGTAAAGGTGCGAAGTTGGCGATGGGAACCGATTTTCCAGTCGAGGGTGTGGATCCGTTGGTTGGGTTCTGGGCAGGGACAACAAGGAGGAGTTTGGAGTCCCGTGAGGGCGAGGATGATGGAGGATGGTAAGTGTTATTCTTTTACTTCCTCTCTCCTTCCCTTACTTGCTCTTTCTGCTCTTTACCGAATGTCAAATCTTGCTAACATGGCTCATGGCAGGTTCCCAAACCAACGCCTCACCCGCACCCAAGCCCTTCGCGCTCTCACCATCGACGCAGCCTACGCCTCGTTCAGTGAACACCTCCTGGGCTCGCTCGAGCACGGGAAGAAGGCTGACTTTGTGGTTTTGGGTGTCGACGTTATGAAGGTGGAGGATGAGAAGCTACGGGAAGCAGTTCTAAGAGGAAGTTCTGGAGAGGGAGAGGGGATTGTGAAAGCAACGGTGCTTGATGGGGGGTTGGTGTTCGGAGATCTGGGAGAAGATTGTTAGGTGTGGTTTCTTGCATTGGTGTAGTCAAGTGCATCGCCAAACCCGCCGTTGGTACATGTCGTTAACGAGCTTGGTAGATCTCGAGTCTTCAGATGCCGATCTAAATCCTCGTCTCGGGGTTTCGGAAATTCTCTCATGGCTTCCTCGAGGCGGCGAGATGACATCTCAGCGCGCTGGTTACCCCATCCCAGTCTCGCACTGTCCTTCGGAACCGGTTCTCTAGATCGATCAACTCTGAATACCCATAGAACACCGCTTCTCATATGTTCATATTACTTATCTCGAAGAAACTCGAAGTCTGACTTCGTGATGGCCAGCGGGCCGAGTGAATGAAGAAGTACTACTTACTCATCGCCAAATTTTGCCCGTGTTGAGCGAAGGTGGGAGCAGAAATGCTGAAGTTATCATCACCATTCGAGAGATCGACAAAGCCATTCTTCCTTTCCTCTTCTCTTTCACTTGTTGATCCTCTTTCTTATTCTGCTCCTCGAGCTCGCCGTTACTATAATCGGCTCTTTTATCTTATCAAAATGCGGTTATCTTATACTATGGGGTTTACCAGTCTCCTCCTCATTGGTAGTCAAGGTATGGGCGAACGCTTCGACAGCAGGGACCTAGTCGTGAAATCATGACTTTTTNGGAAAAAAAAAATACGCTAATATTCAGTCCCAGCTTCAGAACTGCCGTTAAGCCCCCAATTTGCGGCAACCCACCGACTGAATGTAGCTGGATTCCGTGACCTGTTGCCGGCACGGTGTCAAAAATCTTGCGACCCAATGTTTAGCGTGTATGCTGTGAGTACGCCCTTTCAATTGCCTACTGTTCCCGTCTCTGATGTGTCGACCCTTCGAATGTAGCGTTGTTCAATCGTAGCCCACGACATCACCAAATGTCTTTGCTCCATTCCGTTCCTTGCCTTGGCCGACCCCTGTCTCAGCTGCATAGGCAAAGAGCCTCCTCAGTCGCAGTCTCACCGTGAAGAAGGCCAGATGGTGATAACCTCGTTTGAAGGTCAGGAAGCTTTCACAAGTGTACTATTTCTTGCAGCTCACTGAGCTTCATCATATTCACGTCTACTAGAGTTTTTGAACGTGTGTAGGGTGGGCTGCAAGTAACGCAATCAAGAATGCTGTTGAATGATACTTATCTGGATCATCACCGCCCAAGTTGTCGAACTATGTTGATTTCATCAGACGGTTTTGCTATTTTTATACCCCGTCGAAACGGGCGATGGAGGAAAGATATCAAGACAACGACTGCGCATTTCCCTCATTCTCAACTTTCTGCCCTCACACCGCTGCCAAGCGACCCTCCCGACATACTCCCTCTCTTTTACTGACCTTTGTCGTCCTCTCGTTCTTCAAATGCGTTTCTTGATCACTGTTGGTGCTTTGGTTGCCGTCGTCCAAGGTATGCGCCCACGAGCGCTCATTTTGGATAGCCGTGTTCTTACGCTACTGTCTGTCAGCGGCCGCTTCCATCTCTCATCCCCTTATTGCACGCCAAGCAGGCGATCCCGATATTCCTCCCGCCTGTAATGCTACTTGCGAACCCGCGGTCACTCTCTCGCGTGTGCGTGCTACAGTTTGACCATTCTTTCTGTTTCCTCGAGCGCTCAAGTCAAGCATGACTAACATCGAATTGTATTGGTGTAGACATGCGTTGAAAAGGTAGAACCCGAGGACGTAGCTCGATGCAGCTGCGTACCAGAATTCGTTACCACCACCAATACCTGCGCAGAATGTATCGGCAACCAGCTCAATCCTAAACCAGCTGATTTCGATTCTGAGCTTGATGAAGGCTACCAAAGTATGTCTCCAATCTTTATATATGAGTACTCCGCGCATTCAACACGCTAACGATGTTCTCTGAGCAGGGTTCCTAGAGATGTGCAAGGCAGCAGGATTTGACACATTGCCGCCAACGAGAACTTCGACGAGCGGTGCCAGTACCACGTCCTCTGCCACCACAACGACCTCCGCCACTACAACGTCCTCAGCCACCACGACACCCCCAGCCACTACCACTAGCGGTGCGGCCACGACTACAAATACGAGTCCCTCTGCTACGACGCAGGCATCCAACACGAATAACAACAATAATGGCGCAGGGAGGAATGGGCTGACTGGGGTCTCTCTCCTCGCTTTGATAGCTGTAATGGGTCTCCTCATTTGATCGCTGCCCTTCAAGTTGTGACGCACTGTACGCTTCAACTGGTGTTTCATTGGGATATAGCTTCGACTTTAGATATGTTACCCTTGAGCTGAGAGTCTGTGAAGCTATGCAGCTAGCCACGTTGAACCACTGATAGAGGAGCGCCTGGTATCCACAACAGACGCCCAAGGTTTGTTTCGGTCTTCGATTCAAATTTCTTATAATATGGTGACCATGGGCTCGATAATCTATTCCTCTCTCTTCCATCACTTCCCTTCATCGTTTTTTCTGTGAATTCGTCCGTTCTTTCGTTGTCATTATTCTGGCTTTGCTCACTACCGTCATTTTGCGAAGATCACTATTCGTTCTCCGCTTCTCTGATAATTGTCCTTATCTTTAGCTGACGTGGACGAGCTGTTTCACCAATCCGTTGCCTCAGTGCACAACAACTACAGAGAAGAACAAAGAAACGAGGGAGCCACCTGGGATGATGCTTGCTGTTGCTCTTTTCTTGACACGCATTTGTCGCCGTGTGGGCAGGGCGGCGGGGGTAGGGTTGAGAGTAACTTGAGATATTGAGGGTCGTCACAGCCGCGATCTAATCTTATCAGTTTCAATCACCTCTAGCGGTCTCTTCGTTCGATTCCTTTGTGGAGGGAAACTGAGAGAGTACAGCTGTGTTGCAATCTCACAACTCCCTACCCTGGTAAGACCCCCTGTCATTGGGGTCGAACTATATTATCACGTCGCGGTGGTGCGCAGCAAGATGGAGTTAGCGGCCTCGTGTCTGCATGGATTATATCGGTGTGATTGATAGCTTCATTCCACATATAGGGCCGTCTTCTTTCATTGGTACCTCCACCACCATGTCTACCGGTTTGAACGAGCCTGCCAGAGATGCAACGGAGTCCCCGGGGTCATCATCCATCCGAAACGTATCCGATGGAGCGACGCGAATTTTTTCAAGGTGTGTACAAGTCGCGCAATGGTTCCGAGACGGGTTGATCGATCTTGTATCCGAGCATTCAATCGGGCCTCTGACCGAGCTCGAGTCTCAGCTGGGGGCGGAGATGGCATGTACCGATCCGCGACTAGACTCTTCAAGCTCCCGTCGAAGCAGGCTTACACATTCCCGGCCTCACCCTCGGCATGCTCGCGTGCTTCTACTGTCGAGCTTCGATGTTCACGAGCAGTAGAAATTGTATTTCCTGCTGTCGAGCTCTAGAAGTCGACGATCGCAATGCCGTCTCTATGACTGGTGGACAAATTAACTCGCACATCGAGATTGTTCATACAGGTTTGAAACGGCCATTTTTCCAATATTAACCTGCAGTATGTGATATGCAGAGGCTGCTCAAAATGCGCGCTTCCCTCCACAACCTACATCCGCGCTTCGTGTTCCCGAAGAACTAATTACCCGTATAAGTTCAAGCTGGGAGCCGGTAAGAATGTGGCCGAGGACAGCAGTCCCTCTGAGAAAATCCTCGAGGAGTTCGGGGACAGAATTGCCAGATAAGAATCTTGTGACGAGTAATAATTGATCTAGCCTCTTTTTTTTATACCTTTCAAACTAGTAGAAGCGGTATTAGCCTAGCCTACCTCCTTCCACCGTCATCCAGCCCTAACACTGTGAGTGGTAAACGATATCATCCTTCCAAAGGGTATATAAAAATATACGAAAGGGTACTCAAGTCGTTATCCAATACAGGAGTATAACGACTATCCCTCACAATTCCTAGAAAATGCTGTCATATTCTTTGATAGGAGCCTTGCGTCGAGCATCCCATTCGACCTTAATGACCGAATATGAGGGACACAGTCGAGCAATTTTTCCCTGGTCTCCTTCTATCGCGTATCTTCGGATGTTTCAAGGTCAGGCATTCCGATATGCAGGCCTTGGAGGACATGGGCCTCCCTCATATCGTGGAATGGTGGTCGGATGTCATTGATTGGATAGTGGAACTTATCGCCGGCGCTGGCCAGGCTTTCAACGGCCACCAGATACTCGGTCTCTGCTCTGAGACTCTAGAGAGTATCTTTCAAAACGCCAACGAGAACCCCAGTAAGCAAGAGCATGCGCAGGTCTCCCTTCCCACGGCACATGCTGTCTGCCGCCTACTTTGCCAAATCCCGAAGTCGATCGAAGGCTATATCTTGAGCCGTTGGAAGAGTGCATCATTATCGAGCTTTTGCTCTCATTCTTGTCGACAAATACCGGATGCCAAAGCTTTACACTCGCACTGAAGGCATACGATCAAAAGATGAAATGAAGGGTCATCGTTTCCTTCTGGTCAATTTATTTCGAGCCCTGCCGGTGGGCAGGACTCGGAGGTAACGCTTTGAGTCGCCAAGAGCCTCCTGCACCTTTTAGTACTTGTGGTCAGCGGGCCGTCGCTTTGCGCGGCATGTTCCGAGGCCTCTATTGCCTTCAGGACAGGACGGGAAAAGAAAGAAGATCTCACTATCACGCAGGGTCAAAGGGAGGCGGTCCATTGGCGTCCTGGGATCTGCTTCGGTAGCTGGTTGAACGATGAATTTGAAAATCATAGATGCAAGGATGAAGGATCCGTGTGGATGAGCCAATGAGCTGGACGCTGGAGTGACGATCTGCCGGGAGGGTGAGAGGAGGGGGAGAACCGCGTCGAGCTACGGAGACCTATAAATAACAAGAGTAAGTGGCAAAAGAGAGATAACACACTCTGAAAATCCCATCTAACGCCTACTTCGTTTCTAATGGTGGAGAGCAGGGCGTCTCCGACCTCAAACCGTACTCGCGAGGCCACTGAAAGCCCAGCCCGAGTGTAGGCTGAGGGAGACGCTGAATACGGCAAAAACGAGTTCCAAGCCTGGATCAAGGGGATGTCATTCAATGTTGGACGTTGAGCTGGCAGTGGCACACAGACCGACTGCATCACAGCCACAGGACCTCCAAAATGCCACCGTTCATCCGATTTGCCGCTCGATTTTGCCGCTCAATGCATGCCGGAGGGATGTATTGGATGAAAAGGGCTATATACAGTCATTAATTTCAAGTGCTGTCGGATGAATTTTCATCTTCGTTCTACACCAACGGGAGGCGAGGCCTACGGTGACCGCGAGAAAACTTGCACGGTCCAGCAGCTCGGAAATTAAAGTGGTGTGGATACAACTCAGCACAGCAAATTATTGTCGCCACAGCGTCACCGGATCTAGGTGCCAAAAATGTTACTGAATGTGCCTCGGAAGAACTAACGCAAGTCAGAGAGCCAAGTGTGGGTTGGATTCAGTGGGAGCTATCCCGGGAGTTCCTGCTCCTCCTAGCTTCTACGCGCAAACTGAGATACCAGGCCCATTCATTGGTGAAAAATATTGACCCTTGTGTGGTCTGTGCATACGAGGTTCATTAGTCTCCCCCTCGTCTCCGAATTACCATTTCCCCGTCCATCGCCGTAGATTGGAAATGACACAAATATGTATGCTGTAATTTATGTATAGCACGAGCCTGTTCTAGTACGATACGAATGTTCAGTGACCGTCCTCGCAGTAATCCTGTGCAAATGATGTGCAGCGCATGAGCGCCTTGCTTGCTATATCCCTGTATAAAAGTGTCAGCTCACTCGTCATCCGCATCTTCCATCAACCAAATCCCACTCTTCCTTGGTTCAGGACCGCAAGCTAAACCATGATGGATGAAGATAGGTACATTTGCACCGTCTACCAAAGATATTCAACACTGAATATACCGTTCCTAGATCTCTGTTTAATGATCGAGGCGGCGAAAGGTAAGTGCTGCGTCTTTAAGAAATGACGACGTCGTAACATTGCTCTTCAAGTCAATTTTATTTGACAGGTAGGGACGATCCTTTGGCAACTCTATGTTACTATTTTCATCTCTATGGCCCCTCTAGATGTTTTTCTCCAGCACATAGCTGATGTCACCGATGGTAATCATAGCTCTTTGAAAATACCCAGACTTGTGATATTTGGTCTTGCAGATGAGCCAGGTACAAAGTGCTTTCCACTTGCTACAGTGTCCCCGGGGCGATGGAAAGTCGATGGCTCCATAGAGCTGTGAGTAGTTGTTGATTCATTTTAAACCCCCAATAGGAGCTGATGGCAGTTGCAAGCCCCAAAAGCATGAAAGGAATTGTAATCGTTGCCAAGTCTGAGGACTGGAACATGGCGTTCACACATTTGGACTGCATTGAGATGCAAAATGGAGGGAATGGCGAAGAATCCGGTACGAACACTGATGATTTCAAGGCCAAGGCGTTGACGCTGATCTGGGGGAATTACAGATCATATCCGGCATATGAAGACGTGTGATGAGCAGACATGCCTGACAATATCATGGAAGATATGCGAAATACCATTCGAGCCTCCGAGAAGGGGGGAGGGTGAGTAATTATATCAAATGGAACAGGGAAGAACTTTATTCACGCGATCCATCCAGATACCCTGACCTTGCGGAGGAGCACCAAGGCCAGGCGTAGGCAAGTCTTTGGGCCGTCTATCTCCATCTCCGCTCTTTGGGAGGCGGTTGTACGACCTGAGAGAGCAGAGCTCCTTAAGTCGCTCAATTACCTTGAAGCGTGTTTCAAACGTAGCTTTAAACGTACAGGTGACCTGTCCAACATCAGTGAATCGATTTCAGCAACACAAAGGGCAGTTGAGCTCACTCCAGCTGGTCACCGAGACCTCCCTGTTAGGCTAAGAAACCTTGGCCACGCGTACACCGATCGCTTTAAGCGCACAAGTGCCCTACCTGACATTGCTGAAGCAGTTTCAACATTGCGACGATCGGCCGAGCTCACGCTTCCGGGTCATCCAGACCTCCCTGGCAGGCTCAACAACCTGGGAAGCTCGCTCTCTCGTCGCTTCGAGCGCACCGGAGCCCTCTCAGACATTGCTGAATCAATTTCAGTCCTACAACGAGCAGTTGAGCTGACTCCTCCGGGTCATCCAGACCTCCCTGGCACGCTCAACAACCTGGGAAACTCATTCTGGCATCGCTCAGTCCTAACGCGGAGTCGTAATGACTTGAACATAAGCATTGCCCGTTTCATGTCTGCAGCTACCTGTGGTTATGGCCCCCCATCATTGAGATTGATAACAGCTAGACGTTGGGCTTTCCTTTCGTACGAACATCATCCTGATTCACCCCAGACCCTCACTGCCTATCATACGGCCATACAGCTCATGTTCCTGGTTGCAAGCCTCGATCAAACTGTGCAACATCGTCACGCGATACTCCAGAATATCACTGGCTTACCTTGCGAGGCTGCCGCCGCCGGGTGTTCACTTGGGAGAGCTGACAAAGCCCTGGAATGGCTCGAACAAGGTCGCTGCCTCGTTTGGACCCAACTAAGCAATTTGCGAACGCTGCTTGTTGATCTCCACACCTCCAATGAAAGCCTTGCACAACGTCTTTCGGATGTTTCAAGGCGACTGGAAGATTCTGGTTCGCGTCAGGGCTCTCATATCGACATGTCCATATCAGAAAAGATCTCACTAGAGGATGAAGCTCGAGTGCATCTGGAGCTTGCAAATGAGTGGGAAGAGCTTGTCAGCACGGTGAGGCGTACCGTGCCAGGCTTTGAGAACTTCCTCCAGCCATCCCCATGCTCCACCCTACTTCAACATCTCCCAGGGTCCGGACCTATCGTCATCATCAATGTACACGAAGACCGCTGTGATGCCATTGCGCTTCTAGCTGGACTCGACGAGCCTTTCCATATACCATTACTCGGTTTCTCGCAGAAGAAGGCTGTAACATACTCCAATGCTCTAACGGCTCACTTACAACTCAAAAAGCTGCGTATGCGTGGGGTCCATGCAGACACAGACGAAGAAGAGGATACAGACAATGAGCCAAGAGAAAGAGCTATGCAGCCAAGCGTAAATAAGAAACTCCGTAACCAAATCGTTCGCAATATTCTTGAGGGTCTATGGAGAGAGGTTGTAAAGCCGATATTAGATGCCCTAGGATTCTCGGTGAGTGAATCTTATCTGACAGTAGCTCCTATTCTGATCCCCATGACAGAGGTTGCATTCATCATCTGAAACGACACTCCCAAGGATCTGGTGGTGCCCTACGGGTCCTATCTCCTTCCTCCCTCTTCACGCAGCTGGGATATATGGGGGCAAGGACTCTGATACCATACTCAATTATGCTGTCTCATCATACACGCCATCCATCACTCTCCTCGCCGATCGAGTCAAGAATAATCGCCCGATTGATCAGAACATGTCTGGCTTATTCCTAACAAGCCAACCGAATGCACCTGGCCTTTCTCCAATCCCTGGAGTCACAAGGGAGGTTAGGTCAATCCACAAGCAGGCTGTTGAACATGGAGTGCGAGTACTAAACCTCGAAGGGAGCGATGCTACAATCGACACGGCTCTTCAGCACATGGAAGAGTTCAGCTGCATCCACTTTGCTTGCCATGCATCGCAAGATCAAAACGAGCCACTTCAAAGTCGGTTCCGATTCCACAGCGGTTCCCTCGATCTCTCGACAATTATTCGGAAGAATCTCAAGAACGCCGACCTTGCTTTCCTATCGGCATGTCAAACCAGCACCGGTCAGGAGAAGCTTTCCGAGGAGGTGGTCCATCTGGCTGCTGGGATGCTCGCAGCAGGATATCGTAGAGTGGTAGCCACGATGTGGGCCATTGCCGATAAGCATGCGCCAGACGTTGCGAGTGACTTCTACGGTTACCTCTTGGCCCGGCGAGTCAAAGGTGATGGCAGCGGATTTGACGGATCGGACTCTGCCTATGCCCTGCATCACGCCATAGAACAGTTGAGGAAGAGACTTGACGATTCCGAACAGTCTTTGCTTACTTGGATCCCTTATGTACATTTTGGTTTCTGATTTATCCATCGTTCACAGTGTCATTTATATTCATGCTCCATTTCATTTCGTTTTCGTAATTATCATCTACAAGTTCATCTCCGCGGTATCGCTCCACCAAGTATGTCCTTGATAGTAGGTGAAACAGGTGGGTTCCTGCCGTCCAATATTGCCCAATCCCTCCTCGTAAGAGTCCTACTATCTCCGAACGCGACAATCACCCTTGTTGCTCTGGTTTTCGTGTGAGCTGAAGGGCTGAGCGGTGTCCTGGCACCGATACATCCGCTCCAGCGCTTCCATTTCAGCCAGACTTGGTATCGGAGTGCGGGTCATCAGAACGATGAGCTCGACGGAGAGGGCCTCGAGGTAGACGAGTGAGTAGAAGCTCGTGTGAGGCTGGATCTGGCAGATGTGCGAGTGAGAGTCGATGTGGTCAAAGTGCATGGTAGGGTCATCGTAGGAGATGCGGATGAGGAGAACACAGGATTTGACAGAACATATTTTGAGTTGGATCCGATCAAGCTCCTTTGCATGATGGCTTACAGCTGGGAATCTTATCCAATTGTCGTCCACTCATTGAGGTATTCGGGATGTGAGGTAATATCAAAGAAACCTCCGCTACGACTATGTCCGGTGCTCCGGTCGTCGCTCGATGGGGACGATGAGCTGGACTATAAACCTGCGAATGACGCCTTGATTGTCGGAATTTCGACAGCTGCGTCGGGACCGGAGAGGCAGCAAGGAATGGAGGTCAACAAGGAATTGAGATTGAGTGAACTGCCATGCACGATCGATTCCGTCACCTGTGGGGTGCTTGATACTTGATCGATATCAAAACATCGAGTCCATAGACTTGAACGGATTGTCTAAAGGCTAAAGGAAAACAGCATGGCATTCAGCAACACTGGAAGATGAAGGAAGACAGAAGCGTACGCGTTATAACCACACCTTCCCAACCGAATTCCTCTAGCGCACTTCCGCCAATCCTCACCAGGTGCATACGGCACCACCAAAAGTCCTCCACACCCAGCTGGCCGCTGCCATGCCCGAACTCGACGTCCCAGGGGATACAGGCAAGGCAAACAATGATACTGATAGTTTCTCCCATCCATTTGTCTTGCACCTGCCCTTTTTCATGCGGCGTTCATCGGTGGGAGCCACAAGACTGGTACGAAGTGGTGGAAGGGCAAGCGTGCGGCCGAGGCAGCGATTTGAGCGACGTGAATGACGATTGGCTGGGAGAGCGTGAGGAGGGAATGAATTGTGTCGTAGGTATTGAGCTACGCAGCGTGATGATCAACGAGAATGAGTGGCGAAAAAGAGATAACGCACCGCAAGCATCCCGTCTGACGCCTCCTTCGATTCCAAGTGTAGAGAACTGGGACCCTCCAGTTGCCAACTCTATTCGCTCTGGTCGAGCATAGGCTGTTCGCAGGGACGTAGAACTGTCGGGGGAGGGCCTGTGAAAGGCAAATTCAAATGCGCAGGAATTTTTGAGCTCGAGGGTGAACAGTGCAAGTTCGAGCCTGGCTAAACTCATGAATTAGCGTCTCCGACACAACCCCCCCCTCTTTGGCACATGAACCGGGTTTGACTCACGATCTCATGAGCCCCTTGTTGCTAACGCTTCCATCCTCCAAAGGATTGGCTGTAATGCTGCTGGGCGGTCATGTTCTCATAGAGGGGAGAGAGGAGATGGAGGTTCAAAGCAAGACGAGGAGTGCCGATTGATGCTCACCGCACCGCCTTCTCCATTCGGATGAGTCGGCATTCGGCCACCTTTCCACAGACGTTTTGAGGAGCAATTCCCAGACGGCGCAACGGACCACCTTATGTACGCAGAGTATGAATTTACGGAGATATATTACCTTTCCCCCTTTACCCCCCTTGACTCGAGAAGTCGTTTCCCACTCGCGTTTGCTTCAATATAATTCGCCACTCGTTGTCTTCATCGTCATCGCTCTCACTCAAAGTAGACATACCTTCGAGTACACTCGTTTCAACGTCCGCCTTACGCCATTCTTGCTGCTAACAGTGACGAGCCATCTTTGTCTTGAGCCACATCATCCCTCACTCCCCCCTCCACTCACCACTGAACTCATTCTCACACGTCCGTATCGTCTGTCCTCGCGAGCAATATCCAGCTGGCCCCGAACTCGACGGCCCTGCGGATACAGGCGAGGCAGACGATGTCTTGATAGTTTCTCCCATCTTCTCTTCTTGGATCTGCCCCGTTTCTTGAGACGTTCGTGTGGCAGGAGCCAAGACAACAGTATGAAGTGGTGAATCGACGAGCGTGTGGCTGAGGCGATCGGTTGGACGATGGGAGTCTG
>JANBPK010001205.1:0-108078 GCA_027579435.1 Candolleomyces eurysporus | reverse complement strand
GCGTTTCCGTTCGATGTGTTCCTGGATAACGCACTATCNATTCCAGCCATGATCATCAGCCTCTGCCTTCTCTCTCCATCGACGATCCAAGCGTGCTAACTCTAATTCGTTTCAGTTTTGCGGCGGAGAAGGGGTCAAAGATGTTTTCTGGACCTGTCATGTTCGCTGCTGCTCCAAATGCATTAAGCAACAGTACGTCTTTTCCCTCCTTGTGATCCATTCAAAACTCATCTCTCACTCGCTCGTAGGTTTGTCTCTGAAGAAGAACTTGACTCTCAGATTCCCGACGAGGTGTACGTCGACAAATGCGCCTCTGTCTTCCCCTACATTGTGGTCAACCGTACGTTTCCCAATTCTCCTGCTTCGCAAGGCCGCTGAAAACTGAAATGAAATCATAGAATATCAACCTAAACAGCCTACCAAAGCTTTGTATTACCTTCCAACAGCTGCGAAGTATCTAGCTGAATTAAAGGACATCGTCGCTTCCCAAGGCTCAGAAGGCGTCGACGCATGGGTGCGGTCAAAGAAAGCCAGTCAAATCAGCAGGATCAAGGTCAGTTTGCTCTACGCATCGTGTATTCGCCTCTCCATCTAGAAGTTCCCAGTTGCTGACCAAAGTTATCCATGATCTATCTTCTAGTTTGCATCACTCTGCGAACACTGGTACAACCACTGGGCAGCTCGGTCCATCCCAAGGCATTCCGAACTCCCTCTCTTCGACCTCGCAGTCACCGCGGTGTTATCGAGCGCACTCATCTACCTCTGGAAAGACAGAATCTTTAGCTAAATTCGATCGGCGCACTCTTTCCGGTGCTCTCAAAACCCCTTGATTCTTCTTTCAACTTCACTTTCTTTCTCCCCTTTCGCAAGCCACTGGCGAAATTTCGCCTCTGGTGACGAAGGATGTTTGACAAGCACGTTTCATGCGCCATTGCCGGAAGATGGGTACCACAAGTGGGGGCAGGCATGGCCGATGGGATCTGGAGGGGGAATGAACGGCAAGACAAACTCGCCACCATTTACGGTACCACAATTGCAGGTGCATCTAGATCGGAGGGAAGCAAGATGCAGAAGGACGTTGCGGTCGACGCTCACTGTGGGGCTTGCTCATGTGTTCGGTTGGGTGGGCCATTTTTTCCATCCTTTGCGGCCGTCGGGGGGNTACATACCTAGCGGACAAAGTGGCTCTCTGCGACCCACAACCCTGTCGATCATTTCTTCCCGTTCTGTCTCCACTGAGCTGGTGCTTCTGTTCGGCGGTCAATCATTTCTAATTCCGTAGCGGTCGATAGACCTTGACTGTTGGGCTGAGGGCGCTCTCTCTGTGCGATCACGCACCTAATACTTGCTGCATTTTGAGAGGTAGATGGATGGGGTTTCTTATATGTTAGCTACAATTGTCTAATATGATGGCTTAATACTCCAATGGTTCTATCGATGCGTGCATCAAAGTGAAGGAGTTAGCGCGTTAGCCAAGGGTTCCTTCCTCTGGTTGAGTATGCACATGCCTCGACTTCGCGTTTCATTTCACGTAGTAAAGGGGTGCCTGGTGCGATAGCTAATAAGCGTTAGGTTTACCCCGACCCTTCCCCACATCTTTGAGATAGTGCGGCTTTAGGGTACTACAAAATTCAATTTTGAAGTCTCCAATGTTCTCATTGGGATCAGATGCGATACACTGAGCAAAACGTGCTGAGAGCCATTACTAGGGGACCCAGGTATACTGCCCTGTCGTCAAAGTCGGCTGACAAGCACTGCGTTCCATAATTAGAAGCTTGTAGGCCTGCAGATGATCAATCATTCATAATATGGCAGACCTCCCTAGTAGCTCTCGTCGAATCGCGGCAGCCTTCGCCGGTCACTAGTCTGGTTCAGCTTACTCAAACGCCAGGGTCACCTGTGTAAGGAAGTCGAAATTCTTCGTCCTTTCATTTCAGAGAATGCGTAATTGCATTCAATCCTGCTCAAGATTTCGAGGAGATGCTGCCCCGGATCATCTCCTCCGTACGCGTGCGTAAGCATTAGAATTAATTTTAGCAAAGTAGTACTCCAACTGTTCGATATGCACCTCCTCTTATCGGCCTAGGCTCAGGAAGTTCACCTTCTTAATTCCCCAAGGACCCTGAGGCCTGAAGCACTGGTAAAATTAAACCGGTCAACTACTTGATATTAACTTGTAGTACGTTCGAGACCTCAATCCGAGGAGTTTCTTTGTGACTGCGCACAACCCTTCCTTCACTCAACCGCGAGGGGAAGCCCGTCGACTCTCCAGCTACCACTCGATCCTGACCGCCATGCGTCTATCTATCGAGCCACTCCGACTCTCCCCGACGGGAAAGGAGAGACAGTCAGTCAACTTCGTTCCTTCTCTCGCTGATTTCTAAGAAACGTTCGAGAGCCGAAGAGAGTTTGAAGGGAAGCATTCATTCTGTGAATCCAACAAAGAGAATCGACGCGAATCAACACGAAGTAGGAAATACAACAGGGTAGATAGGTCCGTCAAGGTCCATTGAGAACGAGAAAAGAAACAAGAGATACAAGCAAACGACACCCTTCGACCGAGAGACCGAGACCAGCTCAACCATCCGGCTTCTTCAGCCCCACCAACCCGACGGTTCCGCTATGACGACGGAGATAGCCCCGACGCGGGCTTCGTACGTGGAGGTGACCGCGATTTCGAGGGCGACCAAGTCTTCAACACATTCAGAGTGGAAATGAGCTTCGACGAGGAGCCCGCCGCAAACCTGCCTCTCTTCGTAGGCGTTGAAGCACCTGACGAAGAGGAGGATGTAGTGGAAGTGGAAGTTGAGGCTACGACAGACGATCGGGGCGAAAGAGAGGTTGTTGACCGCCGTCCCTGCAACGGCTTCTCTCCGCTGAACAGAAAGTTGAACTTGACTGCTCGTCGCGAACGGCGCCTAGGCGGGGTCGCGTCCTGCATCGTCGGTGGCGTGGGGTTCCGAGAGCCGCTCTGATTTGGAGAAGCTGGATTACCATGGTATGAGTCTTTTGGTGGAAAGAGGTAATTGGGAGAAAGGGACGTACGATAGATTCGCTTGCTGATCTCTAGCTCCTCTGCTATCAGCTCATGATATATATTGCTAGGGATTTTGACTAGATGATGGGCGTATGTTGTTGGTCAACTATGTTTGAAATGATAGGAGAGATAAGTGAGACTCACGATCATCAAGCATCTCCGCGTCGGGGAAGGTGGGGAACAGGTCCCCATCGATGATACTATGCCCAGGGCCCGCAAGCAGAATATCGCAAAACGTTTGTAAGAGGCGAGGATGAATCTTCAGATGACGGAGATCCATCTTCCGACGCCACATTCGGCAGAGGATTTGAAGTTGAGGTGTCGAGTACAACCATAGCGAACGTTCTGGCAGCCGCAACGGGCGAGCCTGGTATAAAGCGGTGGCCAGGGCGCCCATAAACAGCTTCTCCGCCTCAGACGAGGATACGTCTGGCGCCTGTCTGCAGTCTCCGGCATATCGCTGCACGTACAGCAGTGCGACGAAGACATAGCCCGGTTCGAAGCGTTGCTCGCGAAGTTGCACGAGAACGTGGAAGACGTTGAGACGGAATCGGTTCACGTCCCAAGAGTGGATGCGAGTTTCGAGAGTGGAGACATTCCGAGCGACGTGGCGGTAGACGATGTCTGTCATAGAGAGGAGGTTTTCAAGAGGCCGAGTACCCCAAGTGTTGAAGGCGACGTCGGTGGGTGGGTTAAAAATGGTGCTGGGTAGATTTCGCATGGTGGATTGAGAGCAAGAGAAGTTCTGGAGACAGGAGACAGTGACACAGATTTATAGACAAGTTCGAGATGTCTTTCAGTGAGACTGAGACTCGGCCGTCCCTGATTCAGGTTTGTAAAGGAGGAAAGAGAGCTGAGAGTGGGTGGCCCACATCCAAGTTAGACCGAGGTTTCGGGGACATCTCCAGTATCCCAGACGGTGGTAGAATAACTAGAGTGCAGTGCTCAAAGCCTGAGCACGACGGAGAGGCAATCATCGCGGTGTCCCCTGCGTGCGCAATATTTTATAGGTTTCGAAAGTCAAAGGAGTACACCTGTAAGATTTAGACCAAATGCTTGAAGTGTTGAGATTCGAGAGGGAGTTAAAGGTTGGTCGAAGTTCAACGGCCAGCTCTCGACGGCCATCAGTGTGGCGGACCGCCCGGGCCATTGACTGCCGTTTTTGGAGGGTGACGCGGCCACGTGATTGTGATGCAATCGGTCGCGTCCGAAGTCTGTTTAGTCGCGTTCTGCTCGGCGCCTGTAATCCACTTTTCTTCCTCATACCATCATCATCGCTGTATACCCTCGACCGAAGACATGGAGCACGAAGACGAATTCATTGCAGATAGTGAGGAGGAGCTCATGGATACTGGATTAGATGGAGGGTTCAGGAGTTGGGATAGCGAGATCAGTGCTTGTGAGTCATTGGCATTCCGACCTACAATTCCGGACACTCTAAGACTATTTGCAGTTGCGAAGGATAGAGGGCATGAAAGGATGCAAGACCCTGAACCGAACAATGTGTCCTCAATAAGCGAGTTTACGGCACAGCCGAACACAGCAGCTTTGGACACGATTTCCACCTTTACCACCCCATCCGTGAAACCACCACGACCAAGACCCAGACCCATACCACCAAAGAAAAAGGCAGCTGAACCTGCTCCCACCGAGTCCTCAGGTATCTCTTCTTTCAGTTTCCTCGATCGTCTACCAGCCCCCGCTTCTGCCAACCAACCAGCAATGGAAGGCATTTCTTTCGACCTCCCGATGTCAAGCATCGCAGACCGGGCAAAAACGCGTCAGCGAAAGCCTCCTGCGCTATATGCTGCCGTGCAGTGGGAAGACGAAGAGGATTTCATCCCCGCTGCGACCGGAAATCAGCCAAAATTATCTTCTGCGAAAGGGAAAGGCAAGGCAAAGGAATCGAATGATGTAATCGAGCTCACGGATGAAGAGGACGAGCTGAATATCCAGCAGAAGGAACCGTCTTCATCCAAATCCAAACCCAAGCCGCTTTCTCCCCAACCCGACCTCCAGCCGGTATCCGAACCCGCAGAAAAACCTCGTCCAAAGCCCCGACCCCGACCCAGGAAGCCAAAGGCGGCCGCCAACGATGACAAGCTGTCCGACATACGCTCGACCCCCGCCATTCCACCTCCTGACACCGATATGGTGTCTTCGCAAGTCGGGAGAAACGTCCCTCCTCATCCTTTCTTCCCGTCGTCATTGCCACCATCCGATCCTCCTCTCCCTACCTCGCAGCCGAATGCAGATTTTTTCGAATTGCCCAGGATTGAAACGCTTCCACAGGCCAACAGTGACCCTCATGGGCCTGGAGATCTGCCGTCCAGTAATCCTCAGACAAGGAGGAGCGAGATAGACCAACTTTTCTCAGAGGACGAGGAGCTATGGGGTCCGCCACCACCTCCGCCCGTTGATCCCAAAGCTCTCCCTCCTCCTCCAACCTTCTTCGCAGGATCGTCATCCCTGATGCCGCAGGATGATCGCATACAGCCATCTGCTCCACCACAGCGCGAGATATTCGACCTGACCACGTTCCCGACCCAACTCCCAGCTCGCAACGCTGAAACCACTCAGACCAAGCCAAAGCGCAAGAAGAAGGTTGTTGATCCAGACGACGAAGACGAGGACTGGGGAGCGCCATCGTCCAAAGCCAAGGAGAAGAAAAAACCGGCGAAGAAGAGAGAGAAAGCTGCCAAGAAAGGAGTGGAAAGTGTTGGTCAGGTCGAGGTTGTGATTACTTCTAAACCTCCTACATCTATGGCTACTGAACCACTGCCTCACCAGCCGCCTGCGAGCTCTGGTAAAGGAGACAAAGACAAGGGGAAGAGCAAGAAGAAGGCAAAAGGCAAGGACGGAAGTGGCAGCAGTAAGAAGGCTGAAGAGGCGAAGGACGTGTTCAAGAGCAAAGAAACGATCGAGGATTCAGATGAGGATCCTTTGTTGGAACCTCTCCGTCCTTCGGAGACGTCCACTGTCGTGAACACCTCTTCGGAAAAGGATATATTCCAGGAACCTAGATATGAAGGGGGAGAGCTTTTGGAGCCTCTCAGTCCACTTCCAGAGGACATGGTGGATGATGTGCCTCGGAAGGAGCCCGCTCGAAAGAAGCGTAAGACGTTGGTGGTGGATGATGACGAAGATTTCGATGAGACTTCCCGCGTGCAAGAGACTCCAAGCAAAAGGAGGAAGAAGGCGAAAGATGCTGGCAAGGACTCAAAGACGAGTAGTGACAAAGCTGTGGAGGAGAAGGAATCATCTCCACAGCCTTCCAAGAAGAAGAAAGGAAAAGCGAAAGCTACGTTGGTCGTTTCGGACGAAGAAGAGGTCGAGGACGTCTCGAAACCAGGAGCTGCAGGCGGCTCTGAGAAAGATGAAGACCAAGCTGTCTTGAAAGTAAGCTCCCTGCCGACTAGATCGCCTTCGATTCAACTCACCGGTGGTAAACAGGAGAATGTCGAACCTGTCCGTCAAGATAATAGAGACCAGACTCCGAAACCTCCTTCGTCTATCAACGCCAGTACTCCAAAACCTCAAGGTGGCTCGCAGATGCACAAACGGAACTCCCTTGCATTCCGCGCCAGATCCACACCGATGAGCGAGCTCATCAAACGTGTTAATTCGTTGCCGAATTCACCCTTCCCTCCTGCATCCTCTTCCCGAGTCCCGACTATCGCCAAGACCGCTACGGCGTATTCGCCCTACCTCAAGTCTTCCCGCAGTCTTTTGTCTAAGATTGCGCCATTGCACCCTAATCGCCGAACGCCGCCACCTCCGCCGCCACCTCCTCCGCCAAAGAAGAAGACGAAGAAAGAACTGGAGAGGGAAGAACGGTGGGAGGAGGAGATGATTGAAAGCGTGGGTGGGATTGAAACGTGGGCTGCTATGAGTGATATGGAGCGGAAGGATATGAGGAGGGCGAAGATGGATATGGAGATGGGGGGTTGGGATTAATGTTGGTTTTCATTGCCATGGACGATAAATTATTGCTTTCTCTCTGTTTCTTTGTGCCAATTGGCAAGTTCAGCTTTATTCGGACTGCATTGGGTGCTAATGTTGTATACTACTCTCGATCACATTGTTGTACACTTGTACTAAGCACATACACACACATACCGACCGTCACATTATAATGCTATTGTTATTAAACCTAGTCCTCGCCGGGAAGTGTTCTCGAAGCTGTACAAGGGTCACCAGGTGTGTCCTGATTGCCTTTTGCCATCAAGGGAATAGCCATCAAAGGCAGAACTCGGAGGAATGGAAAACGCGTGTTGTTCTTCTGCCTCATGTCATTGCGCCTTTTCTCCACTCCTTTCAGCAAAATCGAGGATTTATTCCAGTAGTTCTCTCTGGCAGCACTATACCTGGCTGGACCGATCTCTTCGACGGACTGCTATCGAATGCTCAAGCCTGCTGCAGACTTCATAGCCTAGACCGGCTGAGAAGAACTACGCCCTGGCGCCTATGAGTCTATGACTATACCTTTCCTGTCATATCTCGGAACTTGTAGGCGGTTTGCCTTTAATATTACTTACATACAATTGACCTTGAAGCAGCAAGCCCTTCAACTTCTTCCAACAACGCCCCCTCACGTACTGCGCACACTGCGCTGATTAGACATGGGCAGCATCCTCGAGCGCTCACGACCACCTACTCGGACGCCATCGAAGACGAGCCGTGCGTTCCGGTCCAACCAAAACGACTTTTCGCCGTTTGGGTCGTTGGCGGAGCTCAACGCTGCGACTCATGGAAATCCGATGATGGTACGTCCTTACGCTCGGTGCTGCTGACGTCGAGCTCGTGCTGATAATCATAATCCCACTTGTCGAATGTCCAGCTCAAGCCTCATGGCTCACAAGTCTACGGCGGGGGCAGCAGCCGCGCCATGTCGCCCGCTCACCAGAATAACCTTGGACCAACGCCAGAGCGCGACGACGATGACATGGGGAGCNTTTTATGGAGAGGAGACGGATTATGGGAATGTGACGAATCAGCTGGTGCGTTTGTCCTCGTCCTTACGCCATGTTGGAGTTTCGGTTTTGACGTCCCGTGCTTCTTTGCTTTTTTGTAAATATAGCACCCAGACGATGCCCACCTCTATGGCCAAGGGAGGAGTTACCCCAATTCGCACGGTGGCAGTCCATACCCATCTCAACCGGGCTCGGGATGGGGCTCGAGAGCAGGGTCTGCAAATGCTCGGGGAATGGACACACCTCTTCCCCCTCAGAAGGGTTACTTTGTACGTCTATCTGTCTTTCCGAGATTCATTTCTCGTGGCGTTTCGGCGTGTCACTGAACGGGGAATGTTCCAGGATCAAGAAAATGAACACCATTATGCGGCCGAGAACTGGCCTGGTTCTCGTGCTGGAACGAACGGTGGACATCCTGACGATTACGAAAACTATGTCCCGACTATTCAAATTGTAAGTGTGATTCATATCCATATTCCATTTGACTCAGTCGATGGACTGACTGAAATGGTACGGCGTACAACAGCATCCAGACGACCAGGCCAACATGTACCCGGACCCCATGCCTGTGCGTACGAAGAGCTCCAGAGCAACTATCCTTCACTCCAGAGCCCCAAGCGCCGGAATCAACCACGAAGAAGACGACCCGTACCCTCACCCTCACCCCCAAGCCCGAACGCCATCTTTCCATCCCCCTTCCCGCACAAAAAGCTCTCGAGCCAGTATCCACCGAGCCCAAAGTGTCGTTCCGAAAGCCTCGCGTGCGACGGTTCGCTCCTTCGCGCGACCTGGTGCTCTTCCAGCGCACTTCGAAACAGAGGGTGATAATGTGATTCTGCAAGTGTGGTTACCTTGGACGGAGAGGCTCAACGAACGGCCTTGTCGGTTCCATATTACGGGTGTTGACGGGAAGGAGTACTCGCTTGAGATTGATTATAGGTGGATGAAGGCTATCAACGGGTCGGCCAAGTTTCGAGGTGCAGGGATGCCGAGGGAGAAAGGGTTCGGAAGGGGCCATTTGATCATCGAGTGAGTACTAGGCTCACTTCATTCTCGTTTGTCGCCCGCGTATAGAAATTCTGACTCGCATTGACCTAGATGGGGGATATGGTTTACCGAGGATGATGAAGGAAGCTCCGATGGTTGAAGGCTTCATTCTGGCTCAGTACTACCCATTCTTCTACGTTTCCATTGTGTTGTAGTTACTCCTGTCCTTTCTGCTCTGACCGCCTTCACATCATTGTACCAACAGCATGGATCCATTGATTGTATTAACACATGACCTCTCCTTCTCCACAACCGTGTCTTTTCCCCACAATGTAAGCACTCAGCGACCATTGTTAAGAATCCGAGGACAACTCTAGGCCTCGAGGCGGGATTGTTGATCGTTTACCCCTGTGCGCGTCATATAACCGCGACGCGTTTGTGTGCAAGTATTTGTTCTCAAAATTCGTGAGCTCGTTCCCCAAGTTGGAGTTGGCCTCTCACTTGCTTTCTCACCTTCTTTCGTCGTTGGAAAAGTACTAATCGGATACTATATCGATGAAGCTCAATCTTGAAGATACCCCAGGCAAGAAGCACGGCTCTGTGCTCCAGGATCACGAGCCCAGCTCGAGTGGCTAAGGACGCCAGTGATCCTCGTGGCCTTCCTTTGTGTTGATATCAACAACCATTTCGCCACGAGCTCGAGCTGAGGACAATGTATGTCCTCCGGGGTCCAAGACAACCATTTATAAAATCTACAATGGACACACTGGCTCGGGCACAGCGCTTGCAGTTAGCCTGGAGCTATAAAAGCAGCACCCGTGGCCCGCACTAGCCATCTGCATTCAACGACCACTCACTCCCCACAATTAATCAAGCTCTACACACGAAAGACTCCATCGTACACAATGGTGTCGAATACGCAAGAATTTCATAGGTTCCGCAATACCGCGCTGGACTTTTCGCCGTTCACCTCCCTCGGTGATCTCAATTCGGCGACTTGCCAGTTGGTGAGTGGATTACAGATCGAAAAGGTGTAGTCACGCTAACTGGATTCATAGTCTTCCTGCGGCTCTGTGCCCAAGGATACGTCTTCCACCTCGTCCTCGGTGAGTTCTCCTTGGTTGCTCGTGTAGTGAGTGATATTAACATCCCGAACCAGGCCAGCAATGCACTCGGACGGCGAGTCCGTCGCTCTACCGGTGCGGCTAGTACAGACACCACGTCTAGCGGCACTCGTTCGACTCGAAGTCCTTCTCCTGGAGACGAAGATGACTTCATCATCGTAGATCCTCCCACTAAACCTCGCCACCGACGTCATTTTTCTCTTCCCAAACTGCATATTGGATCGGCAGCCACATCAGCCACACGGACAGGCACCTGGGACGAAGAGTACAAGAAACTCAGCCCCCCACCCTACTCTCAGCCCAAATTCCTCGCTTCGGAACCGACTCTTCCTAGCCCAGCCTACGAAGAGTCGAACCGCGGGGAACACCACGAATTAGAGCACTACAGCAACCTCGATGTCGAACGCGAAACGTTCAGCTCACGTTTCACCCAATGCGTCGAGCTCTCCCTTGAAGACTTCTTCCACGGCAAACAGCTTCTCTACAGCTTCACGAAGAAACTCCTTGGAGGAAAAACGTTCCGCCAGACCCTCAACGTGGTTATCCCTCCTGGATGCCCCAAGGACACAGTTTACTGCTTCCCGGATGTCGGGCACCAGCTTTCCGATGACTTATTCCAAGAAATACACCTCATCTTTGTGGAGAAAGCTCACCCACTCGGTTTCAAACGCGTTGGTCACGACATTTCTACCCTCCTTCGCCTCCCCTGGACCGAGAGTTT
Organism: Candolleomyces eurysporus; assembly: GCA_027579435.1. Classification (NCBI taxonomy): domain Eukaryota; kingdom Fungi; phylum Basidiomycota; class Agaricomycetes; order Agaricales; family Psathyrellaceae; genus Candolleomyces; species Candolleomyces eurysporus. The sequence continues at coordinate 97,236 of JANBPK010001205.1, read as the reverse complement.
GGAGGAAGGGCCGCGTCGCTTCACCGTCACTGGCATCGACGGGAAGAAGTACGCTGTGGAGATCGATTATCGGTTCTCGAAGATGGTGGCTGGGTCTGTTACGTTCTATAAGGCTGGGATGCCGAGACTTCAACTTGAATTGTGTCCTACCATTCCTTCAGGCTNAGCCCTGTTTTTTTTTTCATCACCCATCCGCACACTCGTTATCATCACATTCCTTGCCGACTGATATATATTAAAGACGATCTAATTTATTTTCCCCGCATCCGTTTCAGCTTCAAGCTTCCCGTTTGAAGTTAACCCCTAATTCATATTTCTACAGCTATTAATACATAATGCGTGGAGAACAGATGCAGTTAGAAGGAAGAAACACATTTCCCTATGTTTCGGTGCGCCAGGCTGGTTGGCGGACAATGGCATAGCCTGGCGGGAGGACCCGCCTTGCTAACGCAACAAGCAGCTCTTCCTGAAGAGCCAACTCCTCGTCAGATAAAGACATCAAACCAGTATCATCCAACCGCCTGAGGCATCGATCGACGCCACGCTTCAACTCCTCTATTGAGCCTGGGGCGTTGTAACAGTACCCTTCCAGATTGTTTCTTCGTAGAGTTTGCGCTTCGTATATACGATCATGCTCTGCAACCCAAATCAGCAAATCCTCACGCGTTATAATAACTACATATAGACGCACCGTCAAGCATCCCTACTCGCTGAATCATCTCGCGTTTTGTGTGGTGGGCCAGCCTCCCTGGACAGATCGGCACAGTCCGGGCTGCACTACCTTTTTTGCTATTATAACTAGCTGTAGCAACCACAGTCCGACCCCGTGCGTCCGTCTCAACGCAAACTTTCACTTCCGAACGCTTGCCTGGAGAAGGGGATTTCGGAATACCATGGAGCTCGAAATACCCCAAGGAAACATTGTTATCGGGGTCATCATCGGCTCCTTCGTAGATCTGAATGTGAGCAGTGGTCTGATCGCCCCTTGCCATCGAAAAGGCACGGCACTCCCTGGAAGGAGATATCTTATTTCGTTCCATGATTGTCTTCAAAACGCATTCATGAGGCGAGGCACCATCCGGGGGAAGATAGTCCATGGCGTCCTCAGAGGAAGAGTCAGGATTGGGAATCACTGCAATGCTGATAGGGTGGTGGATACCGTCGACTACAACCATGTTGTCGAGTACTTTCTGCGCCTGAGCTGACTTCTCGGCTTCAGACAGCGCGGCTGAGTAAATCGTCAGGCCGTATACGACAGCTTCATCTAGATTTTGAATTTTGATGAGGGTTGGAGTAGAGCCTTCAAAGAACTTCAGGATGGACGCGACCACGCCTGGTGTTCGTGTAGCGCCTCCAATTAAGAGGACCTCGCGAATTTCAGTTCTCCTCACCCCGGATTGCGTTATGGCATCCTGAACCAGCTTCAATATTGCTGCGTATAACCCATTGCATAGCGTGTCGAATTGGTCTCGCTTTATGACGAGATTCGGCAGCTTAATGCGTTCAGACAGTCCCAGTCCTTCCAGGTCCACCGATGCCGTCTGGGCTACCGACAATGCGCGTTTGGCTCTTTCGCAAGCCGACAATAGCCGCGACCGAACGCCTGCCTCCTCACCAATGTCAACACTCTGAGTCGTTTTCAGCTCTGCCACAACGTACTTGGCAAGAAGCCGGTCGAAGTCGTCACCGCCTAGCTGTACGTTGCTTGCAACAGCCAGCATTTCGACAACTCCATCGTCAACAGTCATGACCGTTGCGCTCGTCGTACCCGCGCCTATGTCGACGAGCAATGTTTCCTTTCCTGCCGAGGTATGAGGATTTTCCTGGGAGTAGAACGTGTAATACAAAGCGGCCGCTGCTGGTTCGTGGATAAGCAATGGATCTGGCAACCCCGCTATTTCGCAAGCGTCGCTTATAGCCTGCCGCTGAAGGGCGGAGAACCCGGCGGGAATCGATACAGCAACTCGTAAGTTATCACTCTGGGCGAACGTCTGGGCCATGCTCTTCAGCTTGGATAACTGCATTGCGATGATCTCTTCGGGTGCCTGAAGAATGGTCAGCAGGAGCAGCATCATCTGGAAAAAGTAATCGGGTACGCACGAAGACCTCTTGCTTTCCTAGATGTTCAACCTGAACGTGGGGATAGCCACCTTTGTTGATAACAGTAAAAGGTGCCATTTTCATGAATTCTTGAGAATGAGGGTCGCGGTAGTTTCGTCCCAAAAGTCCCTTTACTCCATAAGCGCTGACATTCACAGAACGTCGTAAGCCATTGAATGGTGCCATGTACAGGCCACTCACGTATTTCTTGTATTAACGGCTTGTCTAGCCTTCGCTCCGCTGCCAATCAGCCTTGCATCGCCAAAGGAGACATAATTGGGCATAGCTCGGTTGCCTTCTTCATCTGGGACTATGACCGGGTGCGAATTCTGCCAGACTGCGACTCGGCTGGTGGATGATATGGATAAACGCGAGATTCAATGCGCTCTGCGAGACTCACCAGTATTGTGTGCCAATATCAATTCCGATTGCCACCACGTTCTTGTCCACGGTTTCCCGCTCCTCGCGCTCTCCCTGCATCTTGGGAGGATCGCGCGGATAAACCATGCCGCTCAAAGCCAGGACTACAAGCAGTAGTATGGCAGGCATATGCATGTAAGGAGAAGAGGGTCTTCGGGCCATGGGTTGGGTACTAGCGCCGGCTGCTACGCCTGAATTACCTGCTCAGACTGTTTATTAACCCTCAAAATGAGGGGCTATTCTCCAAGCAAGATCACAGTTACCTGAATTGGCTTGTATGTGGAACACCAATCTTCCAAACTCCGTCCTGCTGTAACCTTGAGTCGATGAGGGCCTCACAGAGAGCTGAGTGATGCTACCTTCTAGGTCGCTGTCAAGATGTGACACCTTGATTCAATTGAAAGTCCCGCAGCATGTAACGAGGCATGCATGTGCATTGCCAACCGACAGCCGCGATTGAGAGTTCTTTCGTGTTTTCAGGAAACGAGGATGGATGCAGCACACGTGTACGCGTGAGGCAGACTCGTGATCATTCCCGGTAAGGTTTTAATAAATAAAGCTCGGACTCGATTCGCGGGGCTTCTGCCCTCTCCCTCGCCAGGGGAAGAAATTAAGCTGTATCAAACAGGCACTCTTGGCCGAACGAACACTCCAGTTAAGTGAATTTCGTTGCTTTGTACACTTGCTGACGCAAGACCGTTCAGGTGGTAGATGCACGCCCGCGACAATTACTTATACCACACGAACCGACAGGATGAGTGAGGGGTTCTGACCGGGCGGTGTCTCTCGTTTGCCTTCGAGGGGCGGCAAGGTGGATCTGTGTACGCGATACATAATTACAGAATACTTCGAAGCGAGGTAAACGCGAAGTCAATATTACAAGCAACTATCTAGTACGGGCGCATCAAATAGGGGCTGGTGGGGATGGGACATCGAATCGACCGATTGAACGCCCACCATGGTTCTACATGTGGTGTAGAAGCTGGAGGACCGTGTAAGAAATAGAAAATCAATCGAGAGGGTGAACGCCGCAAGAAATGGAACCAAACAATCGACGAACCGATAAATCAGAATCCGAAAATCTCCAAATCCTCTGGACAGGTCTCTGACCTCGTACCAGATGTCCCTGCTGTTGCTCATAGTAGCCTTGTCTTTGGGGTGGTTTTAGTAGTAGCAGTTGGCGATGGTAATGGTAATGGCCAACTCAACGGCAACGGCATTGGTGTTAATGTTGGCGTTGTGGTCGTTGCTGCTTCTCTTCATGAATTGTCGCTCAGGACAAGGTCAATCTCGGTGTTTGTGCTCCCGTTTTTGAATGACGGGGATAAGGACGGTTCCACAGACAACCTGAGCGCTTGGAGGAGGAGGAGTAAACCCTCGCAATTCCATCATTCCACCCATCCGCGTCTCAGAGAAAGGGGTTGTCTGAGGGACATGAGAAAGGTCAACCGCTTGGGAAGTGAAGTAAACCTTGAGGAACCCGATCGTAAGGTCCAATCCTTGAGGGACGCCGCACTCGAAAGGTGGAATGCTCGAATCGCCGTATCCTATTTCTACCGCTGAGTCCTTCTTAAAGGAATAATCTTTATCGTATAATGTCTGAGCATCGACCTCGGTAAGGGTAGCTGCGCGTACGACATAATCAGTATTATTGAAATTCCTTTGTACTCGAGAACTCACTGATGCTGAAATCTGCATGTTCAAAGTAGAAGGCATAGAAGTGAAGATCCCACGGCGTGTTGTTGGTTATTTTCATTCCATACTTCGTGTCTTTGTCGACTTCGTATTCAATTCTCCCTCCTCGATGCATGTTATCCCCGGGAGAGTAATAAACTCTCTCACCGTCGTTGTAGACCTCCGTCAACGGGAAGAATTCAATCTTGATAGAATCCTTGATCTTGTTGTTCGGTTGGTTGAGGTTGAGGTGAAAGTGATAGTGAGAGGCGGCGCGTAGGATGTGATGAAGGTCGTCAGTTTTGGTGTCGATGACATGCGGCATGCGAGTGAACCCGTGCTCTGTTGCTTGCTTCTCCAAGACCTTGAAAGTGAGGTGGTTCTCCCGATCGGCGACAATCTCGAGTTTTGCTTTGTCCTTCTCGGCCTCGTCGACCAATTTGATCCTACAGAGGTCAGGGCCTGTTTCGGACATCTCTCTTGCGATCGCTTTGAAGAGAGGCATGTGTTTGCTCTCTAGAGGAACATAAATGAGGAGGTCTTCTGAGGCTCCTGCCTTGGTCTGAATGGCGATGGCAGAATTTTTGAATGCCCCCGGAGCTTTCCCAACGGGTTCAAGGATGGTGATGAAGGGCTTGATGTTCTTCCCCTTCGCAATCATCACTCCCAAGGGCTCCTCAACCAGTGCGACCTCCCTATTTCGGTAGAGCGTGAATTCCGCGCCATCCGTTATACCGTGAGCGCGACCGCCTTCTAAAGTGTACTTAGTACTCTTAAGCTTGACTTCGTAGCTGCGACGACTCGTAGGTGGGCGGACTTTGGAGTCGAAAAGAATGCGATCCCTGTAGTACCCTTCGCACTGTGGGTTTTGTCTAAAAGCGGGCCGTAATCAGCCAGTAAGATCGTCGTTGGAGATGAGTAGGGCTCACCCATTGATGCGGCGCATTTTGGACAAAACATCGGCATAGGTGATCTGATCCGGGGCGACAGCTCTGAGCAGTTCCAACAGGGCGGCGGTGAACCTTCCGTGGGCTTCTTCGGATCCCTTATCTTCGAGAGCGAGCTCGCCGGCGCCACATGCAGCCAAGAGGACATGCGAATTCATGTCCTTCATGGCGAAGCCTTTCGCGAAGCCTAATCCACGGGTGCCAGCCTCGGTGGTAGCTTCGGGCTCCAGATTTTCTTTACAGATATGTTCGTCTAGATCTTCAGGGACATCGTTGGGGCTCAGCTCGCATCCCCGCACGGTGGTTTCGTCTGTCTCCTCATCACCACGAGTGCCTGAGCCGGAATGACAGCAATCGAGGATGACGGTCTATGTTGACGCGGATGAGCAGCTATAGGTCTAGACTTCAAGCTACACTTACGATATTATTACCATGTTTTGTCGAGATGCCGTTTATTAAGGCGCCCACGGTACGATCTGGAATGGGATGTATCTTTTCAGCAGCATAATCGATCGGAATCAGCGTTTGAGTGTTATTCGACGGGACTTCGCCTCCGTGTCCAGCATAGTAGATGAGGATTGGATCCTGATGCTTGATCCTGGGGTTGTCACGTAAGCCTTGGAATGCAGCGATGATGTTGCTACGAGTAGCCTCCTCGTTGCGTAGGTTGGTAATTTGGTCTGGCGGAACCTTGAGATCTGTTTGAAGATAGTTGTTCATCGCATCGGCATCGGGGACGGCACCCTTCAACTTCGTCATGTTGGAGTAGTCATTGATTCCAATGATAAGTGCCCAGAGCCGCGGGGGATCCCTACACTCTTGTAAGCGGTGGTTTCATGACAGCGAAGGTAGATGGAGGCGTACGAGTTCTGAATATCAGACTGCGGCTCCGAGTCACTGGCCTCACAGGATACCTCAGGGCTCATTACCCCCGAAGACTCCACCAATTCGTGATTCGAATCCTTCAGTGATGTCTGGTGATACCCCGAGATCAGTCCAATGGTCAAGAAACCAGCGTGGGTACGCACGATACGAATTTTAGAGGGAATTTTACGGATGAACGAACGGAGCCGAAGCCAAAGTCTCCGGATCCTCTTAGCTGGAGGCGCTCCATTGTGAGGCGTTAGGGAATCACCCAAGTTCACGTTTGTGTGGCCGTCCCGGTCAGCATGGAAGTCACGGCCTGCCATTCGGAGCTTCATGTCATGGACCACCTGGTGGTTGGCGTTGGGGAGTGCGTTAACCACCGTGCTGCCTGGTTCGTTCGACTTTACCTTACCAATTCTAGGTGTGTGTTGGGGGGGAGTGGGGAANGGGGGKTGGGTAAAGGAGAAGGGATATGAAAGAGCTTGAGACGTGGAAAGCTGCGCGTTGAGCGATGCCTTCTTTATGGACCTTCAACACGAGGAGGCCTCTCGGACAACATTTGACGCCCAAATTGATGGAAGCGCTGAACTCGAAGACCACCAGACCTGACTATAAGTCATCTGCCTATATATCGTCGTGCAAGTGGCTGGTTAAAATGAATGCCTCATCACCTTTGAAGCCTTTCGAGCTTGAAAAAAGGATGAAAACCAACATTTCCGCGGCCATGGACTGGGTACTTGGAGGTAGAGATAGAACCGGTGACCGTGGTAAATTGCGTTCTCCTTGTGTCACCTACGTTCCTGTTGTCGTTGCGCTAGAAAGCCCGAGGGGCGTTCGTTTCGGAATTTACAGCATCTCATCGTATGCCTGTGCTAAAAACGCGCAGGAGTCAATTGTTTTTAGGTTCTGTCACCTTCATTCGAGTTGAGACCATCTTGACAGCTTTCGCTTCCGAGTCCTCACCTCCAGCCATCCAACCATGCCGGGGGAAAAAGATTTTCAACTCTTCTCTTGCTCTCCGGGCGCCCAACCAAATTGAGGAGGAACGAGTTAGACGATTTCGGACCTGTCTACTTTTCTTACTCCCCTCGGCGTCCAACCCCATTGTGGAACGATAAATTACAAAAAATGAAGATGGTCCTGCAGCATGTAACGAGGCATGCATCTCAATTGCCAGCTGATAGCCATGATCCAGGGATGGGTCCAAGTTTCAGAAGACTAGTACACGTGTATACATGGTGTACTACTCGTGACTAGTTGACTATTCCCTCTATGAGCTTTCTATAAATAAAGGCCATAGCCGAAACCTCGACGACAATATCGAGATCAGCCTTCTGGAAATTGTCGGTTCATATCTTGCTAGAGTTTCCTGGCCTCACCCTCAATCTCACGACGCATTCTTTGTCTTTAGCGTTTATGGCAGCTAGGGCGCTGTATTGAGGAGGATGGTGAGACGGTTAGCGAGATGCCATCCATCCTGAGTTTGAAGTTAGCGTCACGTAGCGAGGAATGGAAGGGGAACCCCCGAAGAGGCAAGTCATATCAGTTTCATCGGGAGCTCGTCAAATCTAGTAGATATAGGAATAGAGATATTTCACGAGAGAGATAATAGAAAGANGGGGGGGGATGAAGCCTTAGAAACTAGGGGAGTGACGCAGTTGTCAGTCCGACTAGTAGTTTCCAAGGGTTGTGGCAGTCTTCGGCGCTAGCTCGGGAGCCCGCCCCAAGCGGTGGGTCGGGAAAACCTACGACCCCGCTGGCAGCCTTCCAACAGGCCAGAGAGAGAGAGCTCGAGGTACCGGCGTCGAGGACTCTGCACCCTGATGGAAGGTAATAAATTAGATTTACTAAGCCGAATAGCGGAGCACGCAGGTAATCACACGGACTCGGAGAAGGGAAGACCCGCGAAGCTCAGGGGGTCCGTGACCTACCCACACACTGGCAGGGGGAGGGGGAAGAGAAACACAAGATCGCACTGAATATGCGAGTATATGCTGTTGAACGAAAGGAGAAGGACAATCAAGCTCAAGCGCGCGCTTGGAGGCAGAACGCGTACACAAGCGCAAACATGCGCGTGATCGCCCATGAGTTAATTTGTCATACCATTCGCCTGTCCATACGCTGCGCTCTACTGTACGGCTAGTAATTAATAGCACATGGAGAACACATGCAGTTCGAAGGAAAACACACATGTTTTCCTGGCTTTCTGTGCTTCATTCCGGTTGGGGAATCATGGCATAGCCTGGTGGGAGTAGCCCCTTCGCTAACGCAAGAAGTAGTTCTCGTCGATAACCCAACTCGTCGTCTGATACATACGTCAAACTAGTATTATTCAACGACCTGAGGCATTCTTCGACACCACGCTTCAGCTCCTCTATTGAGCCTTGAGCGTTGTAACATCACTCTTCCAGATTGTTTCTTCGTAGATTTAACGCATGATATACACGATTTTGCTCTGCAAACMAAAAAATCAGCAACTCTTCATGCATTCTCGGCACAGCTGCCGAGCGTAGACACGCACTCTGCTCGTCGAACCATTGTATGTTTTGTGTGATGGGCCAGCTTTCTGTCAGAGCGACACAGTTCGGGTTGTGTATCCTTGCTCGCTATTATGACTAGCTGTAGCTATCAGCTGTCCCCGTCCGCTTGTCTCGACGCAAAATTCTACTATTTTTAAACACTCTGCTAGAGAGGGTGATTTCGGCATACCATGGAGCTCGAAAAACCCCAAGGAAGCATCGTTATGGATCACCATGGGCTCTTCGTCGATTTGGATGTGAGCAATGGTCCGAAAAAGAATTATATCTTGAAGGAAATGTCGTGTTCTGTTTCACGACCGTCTTCGAAATATATTCATGAGGCGAGGCGCCATCCGTAGGATGATAGCCCATGGCATCCTCAAAAGAAGAGTCGAGGTCAGGAATCACCGCAATGCTAATAGGACCGGTGGTGGATAACGTCGAGTACAAGCATGTCTCTGAGTACTTCCTGCGCCCCAACTGACTTCTCAGTCTCAGACTGTATAGTTGAGTATATCATCGAGCCATATAGGACAGCTTCGTCGAGATTCCGAATGCTGACGAAGGTCGAGTGTTCGAATTGTTCCTGGCTTACGACCAGGTTCGACAGCTGAACGCATTCAGACACTCCCAGTCTTTCCAGGTCTACCGATGCCGTCTGTGCCGACGACAATGCACGTTGGCCCTTTCGCAAGCTGAAGATAACTGCGACAGAATGCTTGCCTCCTCACCGATAACGAGACCGTATGTCTTATTTAGCTCTGCCACAACGTACTTGACAAGAAGGTGATCGAAGTGATCACTGCCTAGCCGGACATTTCCGCAAAACCGCGGTCGAGAATCACGATGGTTGCGCTTATCGTACCCGTGCCTGAGTCGACAAAATCGTTATCTCTAATAGCCTGCCGCTGGAGGGTGGGAACTGATACAGCAACTCGTAGGCTATCACTGGGCGGACGTCTGGGTTCTTCAGTTTATAACTGCATCGCGATGATCTCTTCGGGTGCCTACAGAGGAGCAGCATCATTTTAGAACAATGTTCGGGTCCTCTTGCTTTGTTACTGATATGAATATACGCGAGATTCAGACTCGACACTCCCTGCAAGACCCACCAGTATCCCGCACCCGTCCTGCGTCTTCGTCTGTGCCATCGATTCGACCTTCCAGCTCTTTGATCCGCCGAGCACATTCGAATTCCTCCTGCCAGTGCTTGCGCTCTTCCTCCCTCCTGGCTTCAGTGGCCAAGTCCTCCAGACCTATTCAAGATCGGCCCTCTCCTGTTGGGAGTGGATGGTGTCTTTACTCCTCTCCAAGGCGAACTGAAGTTCTCTAGCATCGAGATCGTCCCTCTCTTTATGGAAAGGGGTGGTGAGCCTTTTGGACTCGTCCAGGATGCGATCCATATCTTGCTGAGTGTTTCTAGCCGGGCCTCGGCATCAATCCTCGGAAGCGTTTCTCCATGTTTTGCGTCCACTGCTGAAGCTGGAAAGATAAAGTCAGGTGAGAACTTGAGAGAGAGTGTGTGTAGTGGCTGGACAACATGGAGATCCTTGCCATGTCGCCCAATCCCAGTGGCTCCCATAAGTTCTTTACCAGGCCTTTACCGAAGGCTTTGTGGGAAGTGGAACAATCGGAAGGGAATCGGAAGAGGCTCAGGATGTCGTCACTCCTAACTCTTGGGCCTCCATCCCAAGTCTGCCATTCTAAGATGGCCCTAAGTCCATGTTTCATGCGTGTATCCTTATCTAGAGCCTTCTTCTTTGGGTTAGATCCGCATAAAACGTTCTGATGGACTTGCAGTGGTATAATAAACGCAGCAGATATATCTTCGAGCGTGAAGCTGGGGTTCTCCGTATACCTTATGACTCCTCGAGGTTCGAGGAACCGCGAATGCCTGATGGCGAAAAGGTATGTCTAGTGTAGGTAATTCAGATGCAACGTGCAATGAGAACGATCCAGTTCAATGTTGGCGATATTCCAATACAGTTCAAAGAATCAAATGTAATGGTACAAGCATGTCAATCACACGACCAATTGTCGTCGCTACACCATCTCCGGGAAAACCAAAAAAAGATTGCTTTCGACGAAGCTCTTCTATCTCCTCAAGTAGCCGTTCACGTTCTGCACGAGAAATGTTCGCGTCATCGAACAGTTTGCTTTGTAGCTCCTCCATTTTAAGTCGAGTCTCTTCTTGAATACGCTCCTGTTCCCGTCTGGCTTCCTCCTCTATTTCCTTCAAACGCTGCTCGAAATTTGCTCTCTCCTTCTGAAAATCGGAGGCGAGTTTCTTGGACTCTTCCTCAACGCGTTTCATGTCGGCCTGTAGCTCCTTTGCTTGTTCCTCTATCTCGCGACGCATTTCTTCATCCTTGGTTTTCAGGGCAACTGAGGAAGGGAAATAAACAGTATCAGCACGGCGAACCGCCTAAGAAGATGTGGAGTTAGTATAACTTTATGGTCCTCTCCGAGTTCCTTCATACGCTCTTCATATCTCACTCTCTGAGCGAGCAGATCCTCGTTTAGAGCTATTCCTGCGGCGGTCTGAAGAATATCCTTTTTCTCAACGACAATCTCCCGTGCAATCTGCGGAACCATCGCTTTATCGCTCTCTAAGAGAGACCTAATGACTTTGAGAGCAGACCTCCGGGACCCGTCATGTCGCATCATCCGAGCCCCCTTGTCCAGCGCGGGCTTGAAGAAGATATCCCGAGTGGCAAGTTCATGCTCCTTCGCCAACCCAACTCGCTTATCGACTTCGTTCCACTTGTTCGTGAGGAGCACTACGTTCTTCAATGAGCTGTCTCCACATAGCTTACTGAACATTTTGAAGTTCCGGCCAGAGACGCCACCAAAACGGTCGTCTGTAATTCGGTGCACGAATATGATACCGGCAAGCGTCTTATGCGTCTGATAGCTAGAAGGCAATCGGTAGCATGAAGTTCTTCACGTCGTCGGATTCAAGCAAACGAGGGAACTTACGTGCTAGCAAGGAAATGCGAAATCATCTTCAGAACATCGGTATCGCTCCTCGTCGTGTCGTCGAAGCCAGGCGTATCGATAAGAGTGACAAGTCGCCCGTCCAGCATGAATGGGGGTGCAGCTTGGACTTTATTTGTGCACGAGACCAGGCCAGCACTTGTTTCCAGCTTGCCCCCACTGGCGGCGTTGATGAACTAGTCGCCAGAGGACTGTCAGTTTAACAATTCTCTCATTCGAACACAAATGAGCTCGACGGCTTACGGTCGTCTTGCCACTTCCTGTTGCGCCCATGACACTACGAGGTGATCAGCATCTCGTCAAGACATATAAATCCGTAAAAACCAACGCTATTATAACCTCTTCCGGCTCTCCCTGCGGTACTGGTGGAGCAAAAAATCCTGGGACCCAGCTGTTCAGCCACTGAGACCCCCATGCTATCTGTTGGCGGACGTCATAGGGCAGCTGACTATGCCTGTGATCACGGCCACATACAAGGAGAACGTCAGCACAGAGGCACAAGGACACTACGAGATGGTGTACTTACACCTGTTGTTGTAAACGTGCTTGATTGAAATCCTGGCGCGGAGAAGCCATACCGATCAAGCCCAAGACGACAAGCAGTAGCATGGCAGGCATATGAGTGTAAGGAGAAGACGGTCTTCGTCTCATGGGTCCTGGCGGGGTGCTATACCTGAACTACCTGCTCGAACCATTTATAAACCCTGACGGTGGCGGACTTTTTTCCAAGTAGGGTCACAGTTACCCGAGTTGACTTGAATCTTGAGCGCCAATCTTCCAAGTTCCGTCCTTCTATGGCCGATGAGGGCCTTGTCGAGAGCCACAAGACTGGTAACCCTATCTTCTCCGTTGAGATCTGACGCATTGGCCAAGTGAGAGTCCTACAGCTCGTAACGAGGCATTCATTTGGATTGCAAACTGGAAGCCACGCTTCAGGGTTCTTTCGTATTTCCAGCGCTAAACGAAGATGTCGTTCTCTGGGGTCCTGTCGGAGGACGTGACGGTCAGAAAGCACAGCTCAACCTGTCAACTTACAGGTGGTGTAGTTGAACTGGCCAGCGGAACAAGGACTTGAAGGATGAGATCTTGAATGAGTTGACTGCATCACACCTTCGTGTCAATGAAACTAGTGTTCGGTCATCAACGCAGATTGACCTTATATTTGGGGGTTCATGCGTTTCTCTACCATTCCCAAAAAATGATCGAGAACCCAGCTGCCTGCCGGCCACCAGTGACCAGTATCGTAAATCACGCCATGCATACTCTGGGGTCTCTTTTTGGTGGCCAAGCGCCAGCCGGTCAGTTCGAGTCAGTAGAAGGCCTGGCTGTACCAATCTGTCGAACTGTGCTCACCTAGCAGTGCATCCACGTTTTTGGCATCTACGCTGCCTCCTGAATTTATCATTCATCACTTACCCTGAGAAGACTCATTACCTACAGGTATTATCTGTGTGATTTCTTTTGTTCAACATCACCAGCACCTTTCAAGCTTCGTCCTGGTTTATTTTACTTCGAACGCGAGCGCCAATTAACTTTCCTGGGTGAAGGTAACTTGGATTCGTCGGAATTGGCCGAAGGCTTCTGTCATTGAGAACAGCGCGAGCGCACCGACCGACGCTATTACTGGAGGCGACGGGCTATACGAATTCCGCCGAAGCGTTTCAAGACACTGCAGTGCTCTCCTTGTTTTCATTGGCCCTCAAGGTGCGATCCAGCCAGCTGCTTCGCATGATCCAGCCGAGCACGCGTGAAACCACTAGCACGAGAGCTGCGCATGCGCAGCCCCTCTGTTTCGTACTCAGGGAGTGATTCTGAGCCTCGATGGTCAAGGAGGCGCCACAAAAAGAAGTAATATTCGGCAGGGTATCTGTTGGCCTTCGTATGGAGTTACACCTAATTGAAGTTAGATTTTTCGAGAGCTGCGGCGAAGAAAACTAGCTGCTCATGAGCACCCTTCGAGGGCTCACCTCGACCGTTGGCATCCAGGCCCGTGCAAAGCTTCCTGGCGGTAACAGATATCTACCCCCCGGCTCCGGGGTCGAAGCCAAGAGAGGTGCAGATGTCGGCCACACCCCAGTGCCCTGCGCTTTGCCTGCCTGCGCCGCGCTGATTGCTCCGTTGCGGTTGGGGTATCTGACGGAAATGAGCGCGAGGGTCGATGTAAGTATTCTGAAACGAAACAAAAACGAGTGCGCTTCGAATCCGGCAGTACATGGGCGAGATACTGATCTGTTGCCCTACCTCTAGCCCTCCCAGATATCCAAACTAGCAACAAGCGCCGACCACCTGGACGAGTACCTGGCAAAAGGGGAGAAGTTTGTTTACAATGACTCGGCTGGCGAATCGGCAACCCCCGGTGGGGATTCAAACATGATCGGCGGGCAGCATCCTCACGAGTGAGGTGGAGAAGTAGAGACGAGGTTCGGGTGGCGCGTGTACGGTTGAGTGAGGTCTGGCCGTCACGCTCACGTGTGGTCGCGACGCGGCTGTCACGACATGCCACTTAGAATAAGCCACGATAATAGCTAAAGGTTACTTGAGTCGCCTCTATGTATCTACAGGGAGGAAAGGTCAGTACCCGCGTAGCGAGTTTTCCAAAGTGTGAGATCGTGAAGCTGCTGGCCAATGGTCGGCAGCAGTGCTACAATAGGCTAAGTTCGTAAGCTACTACCTGTCGGACAACCTATGAAAGATTCGTGTTTTACATGTGTTCTTAATGTGCTCCTGATGCGAGAGCGGGAGTTTGCCATGCTGTGGGGTTCTCCGCGTATCCTCTGACTCCTCGAAAGTTCAAAGAAGTGCGGATGCCTGATGGTGAAAGACACGTCCAATGAAGGCGGTTCAGATGTAAAACGCGATCCAATTAAATGTCACATATGCTCCTATACAGTTCAGACAATGAAAACAAAACAAGTCGTAGAAACGTGTTAATCGCATGAGCAATCTACTGTCTCTAGTAAAACCAAAGGGAGTTTGCTTTCGACAAAGCTCCACTATCTCCCGAAGCGGCCGTTCACGTTCTGCGTAGGAAAGGGTTGCATCCTCGGAGAGCGTTCTTTTTAGCACCTCTATTTTAGGCTGAATATGCCCTTGTTACTGTCTGGCTTAGACTTCTTTTTCTACTTCCTTCAAACGCCGCTCGAATTCGCNTTTTTCTCTCCGGAAACCAGAGGTGGCCTTCTTGGACTCTTCCTCAACGCGGTTCATGTCAGCCTGCAACTTATTTGATCGCTCTTCTATCTCGCGATGCGTTTCTTCATCCTTGGCTTGCATGGCAGCTAAGAAAGAGAAATAAAGAGTATCAGCATGGCGAACCTGCTACAAACAAGACGAACATACCCTTTTGCTCGATACTAATCTCCCGCACAAATTGCGGAACTGTCCCTGTATCGCTGTTCAAAAGAGACCTGATAACCTTTAGAGCAGACTTCCGGGACCCATTATGCCGCATCGTCCGAGCCCCCTTGTCCAGCACGGGCTCGAAGAAGATGTCCCGAGTGGCAGGCTCTTCCTCTTTCTCCCCCGCTCGCTTACCGACCTCATTCCACATGTTCGTGAGGATCACTACGTTCTTCAACGAGCTGTCTCCGCACTGCTCCCTGAACATTTTGAAGTACCGGGTGGAGAGGCCACCAAAGCGATCATCTATATCCCGGTGCACCAGTATGACACCGGCAAGCGTCTTACGCTTTTGGTAGCTAAAAGTCAATCAGTAACATGAAGAGTTAGCTTCGTCATGTCGTTGGATTCAAGCAGTCGAGGGAGCTTACGTGCTAGCAAGGACACGTGCAATCATCTTCAAAATATCGGAATCGCCCCTCGTCGTGTCGTTGAAATCAGGCGTATCAATAAGAGTGACAAGCCGCCCGTCTAGCATGAAGGTGGGTGCGACTTGGACTTTATTCGTACACGAGGCCGGGCCCGCACTTGTTTCTAGCTTGCCTCCGCTGGCGGCGTTGATAAACTAGGTGCCAACCAGATGAACGACTCTCTCATTTAAAGATGAATGAACTCAACAACTTACAGTCGTCTTGCCACTTCCGGTTGCGCCCATGACACTACGAGTTAATAAGCACCTCATCCGGGTATACAAATCCGGAAGAACTAACGCTATCACGACCTCTTCCGGCTCTTCTAGCGGCATTGATGGAGCACAAACTCCTAGGGCCCAGCTCTTGAGCGACTGAGGCGCCCAAGTCATCCATAGGCGTGCTTCATAGGGCAGCCTACTATGCCTGCGATAACGGACACATGCGTGAAGAACATCAGCACTGCTGCACAAGGATAAATTCCGAGACGGCGTACTTACAACTGCTGTGAGGGTACTCGGTCGAAAACCTGGCACGGAGAAGGCATGCCAATCAGTGCCAGAACTGCCAGAAGCAGTAGCATGGCAGGCATATGCACATGGATGTAAGGAGAAGAGGGTCTTCGTTCCATGGGTACTAGCGGGCTGCTGCGCCTGAGTTACCGTTTATATACCCTCAAGGTGGCAGCCTATTCTCTGAGTTTGACCGAGTGGGATTGTAACGAGGCATTCATTTGAAATTCATACTGAAAGCCACGCTTCAGGGTTCTTTTGTGCTTCCAGCCTAAAACGAGGATAGTGTGGTAAACCATGACGGACGTCACGGACAGAATGCACGGCGCAGGGTGTCAACTCATGGGTGGAAGCGAATTGTGGTTGAGCTGGTCAAAGGAACGAGGACGCCTTCGTAAGGCAGGCATTCGACCATCGAGGCTGATTTCGAACTTATGTTTGGGAGTTCATGCATGTCTCCGCGTTGCCAGACAATGAGAGAGAACCTAGATGGCTGTTGCCCGCCGGTGAGAAGTATCATGGAGCACGCAGCGGGCCATGCATACCGGTCCCATCCCTGCCAGTCCAAGTCAGTAGAAGTGACGGCCTGGCAATATAGGACTGTCGAACTTCACTCACCCATGCCGGAGTAGCTTAGAAAGTGAGTGTTCCAATTGAGAGCACCGACGTTCACTCACAGATCCCGAGACTCGAAACAGATTCAGATCCGAGTCTGCTTCGTCGAGGCAGTTGGCGAGATATGATACGTGAAGTGAACAGCTGGATCGTACTACACGAGGCACACAGTCCGACAGGAGGCTGATAGAGGCGCTGCTTGCAATATTGCATGGTTATTAGGTGCTGGTTAAAATCCTAAAGTCATATATATCTGCCAGAAAATCAGTGTCCTCAAGTCAACACCTACGACCGTGTAGGCGGACTAGACGAATGCTCTTCGAACGGTTTTCCTACTTGGACGCGAGCGAATAATTTGCTTCTGGCAGATTTGTATCATGAAGCACAGTGGAACCCAAAAGGAGTCGAATACCGGTAGACCGAGTACGGGAGACTATGGTGGAGGTGAGGAGAAAAGCCCATCACCGGCCAACATCATTTCCTCAGTCACACTCCGGCAATCCGAGCTCAAGCCCACGAAAACAGGAAAAGAATTGGAGCTTGGGGGTTCAGAACGAAGTCGTACATGGGAAGACCAAGTCATTGTGATATACCTGCATCTCGTAGAAATATCGTGTTGCGTCATACCGAGATGAAAGAGAAGACGATTAAAGGCCNAAAAAAGCTATCAATTCAGATGGCACGACCTGACCCAGTGGACCGGTCCGCGTCCATCGAGCTGCGGTACTGTTCTAGTCGCACTTGCTCTCAGCTGGGGTACTGGAGACTGTCCGCCAATTTCTTGTACTCCACTTCCATGCGATTCATATCATTCTGGAGCTTCGTGGCCTTGGCGTCGATCTCACGACGCGCTTCTTCAAGTTCGCCTTTGGCGCTCACGGCGGCTGAAGTTGCATTTAACGGAATGTGCATTAAAATTTGGACAGAGGGAGATTGTTGGGAAGCCACACTTGCCTTTCCATTGATCCTGGAGATCCATCATCTTCATCATGGTCTTCCTATGTCGCTCCATCTCAGGGAGGAGCTGGTCCTGCTCCTGCATTCGCCGCTGCTCTCGCTTGGCCTCAGCGTCCATGTCCTTCAAATGCTGCTCGAGATCAGCCTTCTCCTTCTGAAAATTGTTTGCCAGATTCTTGGACTCCGCTTCAATGCGGCTCATCTCCTTCTGGAGCCTCCTGGCCTCAGCCTCGATCTCGCGACGCGTTTCTTCGTCTTTCGCGCTCATGGCGGCTGAAGTCGCATTGAGCAGAGTATGCAAATCAGAATCTGAAGAGAGTAATGGTGAGATCATTGGCAAGGCACTCGTACCTTGCCATTCATCTTGAAGGCTCCTCAACTCCTGCTCATGTCGCTTCTTCTCGGTGAGAAGCTCCTTGTTCAGCTCCGTTCCAGCAGCAGTCTGCAAAATATCCTTCTTCTCGTCGACAATCTCCCTCTGGATCTGCAATACCAGTGGATTATTGTCCGAGAGACGTTTGATAATTGCCTGCGCAGACTCCAAAGTATTATCATGGCGGAGCATCTGGGCGCCCTTCTCCAATACGGATTTGAAGAAAAGGTCCGACGCCAACTCGCGCTCCCTGGCCTTACCGACGTCTGTACCGATTTGTCCCCACATGTTGGTGAGGATGATGACGTTCTTGAAAGTGCTGTCTCCGCAAATCTCGCGGAACATCCTGAAGTTGCGAGTCGATCTACGGTCCATGCGGAAATCGGAGATCCTATGGATGTAAATGACGCCAGCAAGCTTCTTGCCATGCTGGTAACTGAGAACGGTTTATGCGGTGTCAGCCAGGTGGTACGCAACGGTCAAGGGAAAAGGCGACACTCACGTCTCGGTCAAGAAGAGGGCAATCATCCGGAGGATCTCGGTATCGCTCTTGGTCGCATCGTCGAAGCCAGGAGTGTCAATCAGAGTGACAGACCGCCCGTCGAGCATGAACGGAGGAGCAACCTTGACAAGGTTCGTGCAGAAACGTAGGCCGCTGTTGATCCTCGTGTGAGAACCACTGGCGATGCTTATGAACTGTTTAGGACAAGGCAATGATTCGTTAAGCATTCTGATACCCATGGAAAGATCGTCGATCTACCGTCGTCTTTCCACTTCCGGTGGCTCCCATAACTCTGGAGGTTGACCAATGTCAGAGATGGATTATAGGTGAGATACTTGAGATGATGACTAACGCGACGACAACCTCACCGGACGGTTGGGGGGATTGTGAAGCCATGCGAGGGCCGGGGGACGAAGCAAAGGTTGTAGCCGATGGTCCCGGAATCCGTCGCGACGAACTGGAGATGTCCCATAGGTATCGGTGAGTATATTGCTGTACATCAGAGGATCATTGTGAAAGCACTCACCGGGGTGCCGGACATGCCATAGGCATGGTCGTTTCGTGCCAATGGGATCCTGTGGCGGTTTGGGAGATTTGAAGAGTGAGCGAAGCGAGCGCTCAAGCCAATCGATAGGCAAGTTAGGGTAGTATAGACGCGGTCACGCGCGAGTGATGTTTGTCCGGGTTTGGATCTCCCGCCGGATAAGCGCTCGCGCGCCTGATAATATTATTTGCTTTCGATTTGCCCTCCCTGCAACAGCCGATGCAGTGGTTTTGGTGCAAGTTCAAGGGTAACTATCGTCAAGCGAGTGGTGCACCATTTTGCAAGTTACCGTCCAGGGTTGTAAGCATGTGAGCGGTGCACCAAAATTGCACCAAAATGCCTGTCAACGCCGTCATAAATTGATTAAATTAAATTCGGAACAAAAACAAACAAGGAAACATAACACATTCCCTCTACTATGTACCTACCCCTCCCCACTACACAAGTAACCTRAAATTTAGAATTACTTCAAAAATTAACACAACAGAACTGAAAATGACTGCGCCTTCGGCGCAGAAGATTGATATACCTGGCCCTAATCCCTAACCGAACCCTAAGCCCGAACCCTAAAACCCGAACCTTGAGCCGCGCGCAAGCGCGCGGAGGTGCGCGGGGCGTACCTAAAAAGGGAAGAACGANGGGGGACGATAATATCGTCCTTGGTGCACCACTCTGTTCACGATAGTTACCGTCTTTTGGTGCACCAAAACCACAGCACCAGGTGCGGAGGTCGTTTCCGGCGGCTCCTTGGGATGCGGATGCCCGATTCTGAGTGTTTATACGAGAGACTCAAAACGGCACGGTTTTATATCTCCATGGACCAGCCGAACCACCTTTACATTGTCTTCGACAACTCTGGTGAACTTAACCAACCTCCTACGCCTTGTAATGCTGGTCAAGGCGGAGCCGTTCCTCAATCTCAGTTTCGACGACATGGACTGTCAGTGTAATTCGGATGGATAATCAACAGCACCATCCGACTCCACTGGCGCACGTGGAATTTCACCGTTGCACCCTCGGCGTCCAAGCGGTTTCCCTGATACAGAGTTTATGTCGTTTTCCTTCTGGGAAGATATCGATTCTCTGCCAGAGCATTCGATGCTTCTATTGTATGTGAATCGGAGTGATGAATCTCCCCGGCTCCATACGGTAAATGGATCAAGGCTCCGCCGTTATCAAGTTTTCCCGTTGACCCACTGATGAAGGCGGTATGTCGACGGCCTCCACTGGTGGCGAGAGCGTCGATGCTGCGACGTTACCCACCCGTCGTTTTGTGGCCTTGAAACGCTTCATTATTGGGAAATATATCAGCATACCCACATTTCTACGAACCTTTAAAGGCCAAAGATGCCAATCGGCTCCTCACCGACGGCCTTCTTCAGAGCGCAGCCTTCTTAGAGACCCTGAAGCTTCGTCAGGGCTCTCCCCTGGAGTGGCTGGATCTCGATATTGATCAGTATCCTAGATCAAGCGGTTTTTATGGAATTTGAACAGCATGTAGGAGGGCACCAACGGTTCTGGAAAGTTTGGTGGTGGGCTAATAGACATCCCATCCCGCTTTGGAGACTTTTTATGTTAGAGGGATCGGCACAGGTGACAAGGAGTAGCCAGTGCAAGAAACTGCTAGAGTATCAAGCTCTGTTGTCTGGTGCACCGTGCAGCATGCTCGACAAACTAAACAAGAGAAACGATATTCAACGACCTGGAAGCTGCCGCCAAATAAATAAATAAAAAATTAATATCNTTTTTTTTCATTTTAATTTTAANTTTTTTCGTCATGGCAGGAGAGACTGCTTCTTACTAACCGAAGTTATGATTATTTATGATCGTATTTGCCTTGTTACAGATTAGTTGCATACTAGACAGGGAAAATCTAGATATACAGCGAGACAAGCCACCGTACGCCCAAATGCTAGGAAGTCTACGATGAAAGGTCGTTTTGAGCCAGAAGGTTGGCGGTCCCGGTGGCTGAGAATACTCGTTAGATAAACAGAGTCAAATGAAGATCGAATGGTTGCGACTTACGAACTCCTCCCAAAACTCCCTTCAAAGCTAAGTTTTTCAGTTTGATTTCCATATCCGCTGGAGACACATTGCCACCACGCCCGATGAAATAGGCAATCAGACCGGCGATATGGGGTGACGCCTTTAAATTTGTGTATGTCCCGTTTCAATCAAATCAAGTTCTCAGGGACTGAAAAGCGAAACAACTCACCATTGAAGTTCCAGACAAGCTTTGGTGACCCTGCCATCCATGCCATTTTCAGCTTCAGTCGCATGTTTTCCGGGAAATTGAGAACGTACGTCGTTCAGAAGAAGGAAATGAGCGCTTATGATGTCTTCTCCAGGGGCAAACACATCGATGGCATCGCCAACGTTGGAAAAAGAGGCCTTAGAGTCGGAGATAGTGCTGGCTCCAACGGTGATGGCCTCCCTCACATGGGCGGGGGAGGTACCCTCAGCGTCGACACCATCGTTCCCAGCTGCGACCTGCGATTGATAATGAGTTTGAAGAGTCAAGCATTTCCGTTCCTAGAACGTTTTTGAATTCAACAAGAACTCACCGCGACATGGACTCCAACTTTAACGAGCTACATCGGAAAATGCAATTTATTGTCAGTGAATCAGGGATGCGGAAGCTTTGTGCAAGAATTTGAGCTTACGCCTCGCGTAGCATCGTCCATGGCAGGGGATGCTTCACCTCCGAGGGACAAATTGACCACAGTTGGTCGTCCTGAATCTTTCGACTCCGTTGCAACCCAGTTCATGGCAGAAATGCTTGGATATGGTCGAGTGGGTCAGCTCCTGCAATTAGGACTAGCGAGGTGTCGTTACAAAACTCACATATCGGACGTGAGGCCCAACCTACCGAGTTTCGAGTGAGCGCCGAAGAAAATACGCTTATGAATGCCCACATACCCTACATCACTGAGAACCTTGATACCGTAAACTGTAGCCCCCTGGGTTTCGTTTAGTGTTACTGTTCCTTCGCTTGGAAGAGGCATCATGTTAGTACCTTCGCAACACCGTACCTCGTTCCAGCCGCAGTTGCTCTGTGCTCGAAGGTCAGTTGTAATCCAATCNGGGGGGAGCAAATCTCACTGACGCAACGTGTGTTCCATGTCCGTTCCCATCGATCTGTCTGTAGAATATCTAGCGAGTTAGATTTCTTCCAAAGGGATTCTCGCAGAGGCGCGTTGATACTGACACATAAGGCCCGAATACAGGCTTTTTGGCCCATTTGGCGCGACCGCCAAAGTCGGTGTGTTCAACTTGAACGCCAGTATCTAACGAAGGGGGGTGTGAAAATGGGAAACTCGTAGTGAAAACTGATGATATACGAGCTCACCAATAATGTAGATGTCCACGCCGGCTCCCGCAGAATTATCGTATGTATAGCTGAAGCTGAGTTGGCTGCATCGCGATCAGTTAATGGTAGATACATTTGTAACAACGGAGTCGAATGTTGTGGGTTACACTGACCTCGCGTCCTGGTTAGCTAACTTGTCCTTCGAGCTGAGGCGGGCGAGACCCCATGGTGCGTCATCTCTATATGCCAGTTACACGAAGGTCAGATTTTCCAGCAGCGAAGGGACAAACTGGGTAACCCTGGCCATGGTTCGCATGATGCCGTCCGGGAGACATTTGTTAGTAGGATGACGCTCAGTTTATACCAATCTATCTGACGGCATTGGGACTTAAGCGATCCGAGGAAGCAATGCTGAGCCTGGTCAACATACGTAGCCCAATAGATCGGATGATGCGCTTGTTCGTATCATTCCGCATTGCGTCACCCAACGCTCTTCTATATGTGCATGCCACTTTGTATTGAATTCACACCGAACGAAGGAGGTTTCCGGGCATTCAGTGATGGTTTAATTATACGACAGTGCACTCGCCTTGCTCGCCTTAGAAGTCGGGTACGGTCCCTTCTATACAATGGAAGCGCTGATATTTATGTATTGACTATGTGATCCTCATGGAGACTCTATTGAGCGGGCTGTCAGTCAACAACTCCATCCTGATCATTGAGCTTTGAATCGCATGGTGAGTGAGCATAATCCACGCAACAAATCATGACTAGCCAAACGGAATATACACTTCTGTCAGAGTTAGCTCGTTGGAGTAGATGGAGACGGGGTGGACCAGTCGAAGCTGCCCTGGGTCGTCTGGCTGGCAGCGCTGAGGGCAAAGGATGCATTGATGATCCATGGCCAATCATGCTGGAGTCTAGGGTCAACTGTGATCATCCCCACGATCTAATCTTATCTGACTTGTTCTACGACTCGTCCTCCGATCCCGATCCCCTGCTCTGTACTATTGTGCTACGTAGTAGTCAAACTAAGTAGCCCTGCGAGCGTCGTGTGTGAGCGTGCAGCTGATTCTCGATCAAGGAGAATAAGTCCGTCTGACGATCACCGGACTCAGTCAGGAGAGGATCCTGGAAGCTTTTCGTTGAGGACGGCGACGATCTCTCGGACTTAGTCGCTGTGTACGGCGGTCCATGACGGTCTCTTTCCTAAGCGAACTCTCGGGGTGAACGATATTGGCAGGGTGAGGGGATTGAACTCGCTACCGGAGTACCAGTAGCAATACCATCGATTGTGAATCCTCTCACGCCTGGCACACATTCTCTGAATTTAACTCTCTTCAGACCTGTCTGGGCAGCGTTCGTAAGAGTTCTCTATTATCCGACCGGACCGTCGTTATACATATGCGATCCTTCCTCAAAATTGCAACTGAACATACAGACATGCCCAGTAGTTCGCGCTCCACTCGTTCCTGTCAGTGGATTTTCCGACTTTCTCAGTGCTCAACAAGGTTACACGATTCTCTGCTTCGGTTTAAACGAGGAATACCAGCTGATCCTTCATACAGCGTGTGGAGTCTCACTTGGCGAGCAGTCATATGCTCATACTCAAGGGTGTCCGGATACAGATGCGCAGCTCGTTCTCGTTCCCGTTCCCTGGAAAAAGAAAGTCTGGTGTGATGTGCCGCTCGCAACGGTCCGTAGAAGCTATTGCGGGTCCGCTTGCGAAGATATTTTACAATGGAGAAGTCAACTGGGGTACATATGCGCAGAGAATGAAAGAAGGAAGAACTCGAAGAATGGCGATGGCAACGAGGATTTTGCTCACCGGATCTCTCCTCATGACTACCACCAGTGACCAGCCCCATCTATTTAAGAATTCCCAGAATGGATGGGTGAATGGTTTTCGAGCCGAAGNTTTTTGCTGGGTCTGTACATATAAATAAGCGCGACTCGTATTCCAGTATGTCAGGCTAACAGGTCTCTCTTTCATTGCATCCTATCGCCAAGATGAAGTTGCTCAGCATCGTCACTGCGGCTACGGCCCTCTTCTCCAGCGTTCTCGCAGCCCCGTCCGCGGAGCCTTCCGTGGAACTCGAAGCGCGCGCGGGAACGCCCAGCTCTGCAGGCACGCATAGCGGGTATTATTACTCCTGGTGGACAGATAACGCGGGTACCGCGTATTACACCAACGAGAATGGTGGCGCGTATAGTCTCCAATGGTCTGGAAACAACGGAAACCTTGTCGGCGGGAAGGGGTGGAACCCTGGTACTGCGAATCGGTGAGCTATTGTTTCTTTTCCGAGCCATTTTATTTTTCGTTGGCTACTTGGATTACGAGTCCTGACTGACTGTCTCGACTCTTTATACTGTAGAGTGATTAACTACAATGGAACCTATACGCCCAACGGCAACAGCTACCTCGCCGTATACGGCTGGACTCGAAACGCCTTGATCGAGTACTACGTCGTCGAGTCTTACGGGTCGTACAACCCAGCTTCCGCAGCCCAAAGCAAGGGATCCGTTACCTGCAATGGTGCTCGATATGACATCCTCTCGACCTGGAGGAACAACCAACCCTCGATTGACGGTACCGCAACCTTCCAGCAGTTCTGGTCGGTGAGGAACCCCAAGAGGAACCCCGGTGGCGCGATCAGTGGAACTGTGGATGTTGCCTGCCACTTCAATGCTTGGAGGAATGCAGGCATGAATCTGGGCAGTAACCATAACTACCAGATTGTGGCGACAGAAGGGTATTTCAGTAGTGGGTCGGCGAGGATTACGGTGTCTTAAGTGCCTACAAATTAGCTGTAGTGAAGAGGTGTTTGCCGTTGTGAATTTCAAAGTGTCTTGCTGCGTACAGTCGTGCTGGTGTCGATATGAATTTATTCGTATATGACTAATCGCGAGCGAACAAAGACATACATCATCAGTCTTGCTACGGGAGACTACCTCACTTCATCTTTTCTCAAGTTCCCCGGTCTTCCTCTCCTGAGTTTGACCTCAACCTTCATCCTTCCTACGAATTATTACTGGTTGTCACTTTCTCACCGAAAGGACTGTGAGACTACGGGACAGATACTCACAGATGCTGGACAAAGTGAGTCCTGTTCTCGGAGCTCTAAGTCAGCCGGCTGTTTGTGGAGAAACGATTTATTTGCTGGACGTTCCTCAAAGCCACCGCCGGCCCGGAGCGGGATCCCGGACGTCAACTTGAAGGCGAACTGCTTTGAGGAAACCGTGATCCCCACTGTTGAAGTATCCTGCCGTCGCCACGATCTGATAATTATAATTACCCCCCGAATCATGCCCGCGTTCCTCTAAGCATTCAAATAATATGCAACATCCACGGTCCTACCGGTCGCGCCACTTGGGGCTCCTCACTGACCAGAACTGCTGGAACGCCGACAAGTTGAGAGAATGCCATAAGGGGCGTCATTATATGTCCTATATCCCTTGCTTTGCGCTGCGGAAGAAGGGTTGTACGTCCCGTCCGACTCGGAGGCATAGTACTCGGTCAAAGCGTTTCGAGTCACGGCAAGCTGACTGTTGCCGTTGGGCTAGTACGTTCCGTTGTAGTTGATCACGCTAGCTGATAGACCCTGTCAGTGCTCAGTAAATGGAGCTCCAAGGGTAAACGAGAGAAAGAACGAATGGATGGAGTCTCCTGACCAAGTTTGTCGATCGTCAGATGGGCGTTTTCTCCCAACCAACTATACACGCTTACAAACGACACTTGCATGGGTCAATAGGTTTGCATACTAGTGTAAATGGGACATAGCTGGGGATCATGATGAGGAATTGAAATTGTAGAGGAAGTCCGACAAGATTAGATCCTCCTTGCCCATTTGCCCCCAACGCCGCATCTACGAGATACCAACCAGCCGACCCCCGAGTGGTCCGGCTGGTCCGTTGATTCCATTATGATATGATGTATCTCCAGGGTCGTGCTCAATTTACCTCGCGATTCGATGCTATTGACTCGTTGAATGACAGCTTGCTTGAAGGGAATCTTCATGAACGTCACATTGAGACCCATTCGGTTCGGAGATGTCGGCGCTTTTCTTGTGGTATGAAAGGGCTCCACAGGGCCGTACCTGAACTCAGAGATCGATGCTCAGGAAGTTGAGTGCAATCGTATGATCGTAGTTAAACGTCCCTCAACCTGCCGTGTATCACCTTTTCAAGGTAAATGCAATGCACAATAGCCTGCAGAAATGGAAGATCGTCGGTTGACGGTGATGCAATGCGGAAAAGATATGCACACGGTCATTGTTCAATCTATTGAGCATATGGAAACGTAGCCAATTCGACAAGGCAAGTCGACATTTAATGGCTTCCTCGGATCGCTTCATCCCCTATGCCGTCAGATACTTGGAAACTTATAAACTGAGCCCCATCTTACCCACAGGCTGTCTCTCCAGGGTCCTCGAAAGCTCTGACTGTCTTTACCATCCAACTTCCAAGTCGCACATTCTTTTGAACTCGTCTCTCTCTGGCGATCTCTGTCACGATGCTCCTCCGCATCTCCCTCCTTCCATCTTTGCTACTCACCCTCTTTATATCATCTGTCTTTTCCGCACCAGCGGGAATTCTTACTGAGGTCCAACGGTACACTGGAAATGGCAAAACGTCTGGTCGCTACCTCGTCATGCTCAAGCAAGGTGCTTCGAGGCCGAATATTTTCAGACAACTCAATGTTGCTGCGAATTTACCAGTACAAATTGTATCCGAGTGGAATACAGTCTGTAATGGTTTTGCAGGTGAGTCTTTCGTTGTCATTTGGGGTGACGGTGTGAACTAACCAATCGACCGTGGCAGCCTACCTGGACCCCATCTCGCTGGCTCTTCTGCAGACTTTGCCTGAAGTTGAATCCATCGAGGAGGACGGGGTTGTGCGGACCATGGACACGGCTCACCAGTTCGTTTTTTGTGAATTGCTACTCGGAATATTCCTTGTAACGTCGGCTTGTCTTGATTTCACTGTGTAGGACCGACGCGCCATGGGGTCTTGCCCGCCTTAGCTCAAAGGAATGGTCGGCCGACCAAGACGCAAGGTCAGTACAACCACCAGCTCTTTGACGACTTCGCTGTATCTATCAAAAACTGATCTCAATGCAGCCAGCTCAACTTTAAATACACTTACGATAATCCTGCGGGAGCTGGCGTAAACATATACATCATCGGTGAGTTTCCTTCATTCCATTCAAGTTCAAACACGCTCAGCCCTGAACACGAGTGTCTACATTTATTGACGTGAACTATGTCAGATACTGGCGTTCAAATAGACCATGTCGACTTCGGCGGTCGCGCTAAATGGGCGAGCAAACCCACTTTCGGAGGTTACAAGTGAGTAACATTCAAAGACTCTACATCTTGACCCTGTGCACGTGCAATCTCGACCTGCGGAAGTACACCAGGAAAGGAAGAACGAGAGCTAATATGACCTACGTCCCATCACACAGGAAGAGCGATGGGCATGGACACGGGACACACGTTGCGTGAGTTCAGCTTTGCTTGTCAACGGGTCGAGGCAGAATATTGACTTGACCTTTGACTTTTGACTGATATCTCAGAGCGACTGCTGCTGGGACAAAATATGGTGTCGCCAAGGTACTTACTTCTGCCGACTGCTACATCCATATTAAATGCTGAGCGTGCTGGGGAATCCAGAATGCTACGATTCTCGCAATCAAGGTTCTCGATGATGCAGGGTGAGTCGCCGTCTACGGTTTAATTCTGATCTTCCATTGGGTCTAGTGTACATATACTAACCCGAAACATCCATTTTTTAGAAGTGGCACATTTGGCGATATGTAAGTCAAAGGCTAAGGTTGAGTGAAAGACGGCGTGCTGACTTTATGAATCCGACGATGGTAACCTTCTCTCGGTCTGAATATTCATTTGTAAACCTCAAGTATTTCGGCGATGGACTTTGTGGCGGATGAGTATCGTAACTCAAGTCCCAAAAAGCCAACTGTAGTCAACATGTCGCTGGGAGGGGGAGGATCCGAGGCTGTAGACACTGCTACGGCAGGTGTAAGTGCATGCAACAGAATACTCAGCCACTTCTCCACTCACTCATTTCGCCCATTACTCTACAGCTCGTCGCGGCCGGAGTCCACGTCGCGGTAAGTTCATCCAGAATCACATTCTCGGGAGCGTCTCCAGACGACCAGCTAACCATTTCAACTCGTATTTACATAGGTCGCAGCTGGGAACGATAACGCAGATGCCAAAGATTACTCTCCTGCCCGTGTCCCGACCGCCATTACCGTTGGGGCAAGTACTATCTCTGACTCTAGGGCGTCGTTTTCGAATTATGGCCCGGGCGTCGACTTGTTTGCGCCAGGAGAGAATGTTATCAGCGCTAAATCTGGCTCCTTGCCATTCCTCCCATTCCTCCCACCCTTGACCAACGATGTATGTCTATCCCTTCTCCTCTTACCCCACTTTTTCGTCTTCGAATTGGTAGCTTGAGTTAAACTGATGGTGGTTGTTACAAAAGCGTACTACCACGATGTCAGGCACGTCTATGGTGAGTCGACGTTAGCACTGTGCTTTAGTTTACACTGCCGCCAGTGCTGATAATTTGGTAATTTAGGCCTCACCACACGTCGCCGGACTCATCGCCTATCTCCTTGGGCAGCCTGGGAGCACTACTACGTCTCCTGCGGATATGGCGTTAAAGCTCAAGGAGTTGGCCTCGAAGAAGAAGCTGACAGGAATTCGTACGTCGCTACCATTCATTCTTTCCCTTCTCTTGATTAACTGACGAATGCCTTGGGTTCATGTTCTCGTCGAACGAACGAACGAACGAACGATTAGCTGATGGCACTGACAACCTTTTAGCCTACAACGGACTATGATTGGCACAAATCTTGCAACATCTGTACATGGATCTTCCGCGCTTTTGTACTTGATTATTACCCGAATTCTCCTGTCCTGATATAGTACCTTCTGGAGCAGAACAAAGGGATATTTATTTCCGGTTTTTTTCTCTCTGAAACAAGAGTGGAGACACCGACTACTATCGATTTGAGACTAAGGTGACATATCAGCTATATAACCAGACTGATCGTGAGCGAACTTTTTTCAGTTCTTCTCAAGTTCCCCGGTTTTCCCTGGATCCTGAGTTTGATGTCAACCTCATTACTCGTTGCTGGTTGTCACTTTCTCACCGAAAAGACTGTGAGATCATGGATATGCATCTTTTCTATGTAAGTCAAAGGACTGCATTCAAGATGCCTTTCATCGACTGTGACAGGTCATAACGCTCAGTGCTGACCAGAACTTCTGTTTATGCAATATGAAATGCTTGATTTGGCTCCGGCGAAAGCAGAACGACCGACCTCCGGGACGTGTCTGCTCGAGACTAGAGCCATCCCTACATTGCGAGTGGTTTATGGTTGGCGGGAACTTCATGGCGGGATTTTTGTGGGGTCACGGATCCTGCAGTGGCCATGGGGATCGACGGCGATCCTCACTCGCGGCCGGGGAAAAGTTTAATTGCCAGGTTGATGTCGGCCCGGATCGGTCCAGAGCGGATATCCCGGATTGGTCATGTCTGCTGTGCACGGGCGCGCAACCGCAGGAGAGTCCTGGATTTGGGCTGCCAGCTCCCCATACACAGCACTTAAATTTTGCGCTTGTGGGTCCCTTGCTCGTCGCGTCGCGGATAGCTAGCCAGCTCGCCAACCTCCACGAAGCAAGAAAGCAACTAGGGCAGAAACCAAGCGCGGCACTAGTCATTTAGCCCCGCGTATCAACTATACTCGTCTCATTACCATCGACAACTGGGGTTTTGTAATTGCCACGATGCTGAGCTCGCTGTTTGGCTCGTCCTCGCCGACACCGCCCACCACACCCTCTACCCCGAACGAGAAGGGGGTCAAGAGCCCGGTCAGAATGGCCACCGCCGATAGTATACCCCCTACGCCGAGTACCACCAGTGGGAGTAGCGACTACTACTCCCCATCTACGACCCCGACATCGACATCTACAGCACAAGGGTATCTTATGGTGTCGTCAACATCAACGTCGGCGTCGACGTGGACATCGCCGCCCCCGGTGAAGAACCCGTACAAAGCTGAACAGGCGCTCGAAGATATACCCGGACTGCAGTATGCGCTCAAGCTGTTTTTGGAATCGAAGATGGTCGAATCGGAGGATTATTGTAACAAGAGTGATCAGAAGAAGTGCGTCTTCCCCTTCATCCTTTTCGTTCTGGTTGGGTACTGACTGACGAGGCTATGGATACAGGGAACGTCTGTACTTTGCAACTGGGTTTAGCCTTATCCAGTGTGTCAAGGGGCTAATGTCGTACGAAGACGAGGTGCGTCCCTCCTCTTTCTCCCTCCCTGCCCTTGTCATTTTGGACTCAATCGTCGGTCGTGTAGGACCTCCTGGCTGCTCTGAACCACGCCAAACACGGAAACCAAATCGCCTCTCAGCACCGCAAGAAACAAGCCCTCCTCGGTTCTATCGTCTCAGTCATCGCCTCGAGCAGCAGCAGCGTGGGCTGGATAAAGAGCATGACCCCCGTCGAGCGACATGCAGAGCTGGTCTACGCGGAGAGTCTATTCGAGAAGGTGCGTCCGTTCGTGCTGTCTGTCCATCTGTCCGATGTTAGTGTTCAGCCAGAGCTCATATGAATCAATTTAGGCACTCTTGGGCATCGTCTACTCTGGCGACTGGTTAGCATTCATCAAAGAAGCGTACGTCTCCGTCCCCACCCCCTGTCCCCTCTCTGACCTCGCCACCCTTAGTCTGAACATGCGCACGACAATCTCAACCTACAAGCACCTCCTGGCCTACCTCCAATCCGCCGACGCTGAAGCAGAGGCCCAGGGCCTCGGTCCTATCGACACTTCCATAGACCCGCATTTCCGCTCTGGAGTGTACCTGGGCAATGGCATGGCGAATATCGTGCTGAGCTTGATGCCGGGCAAGCTGATGACCATTGTCGAGATGTTTGGGTATCACGGCGACAGGGAGGTTGGGCTGGAGCTGTTGATGAAGGCCGGGGGGTGGGTGACGCAGGAGGGGGAGAAGGAGGGTGCCGATCCGGGTGAGTTTTTTGGTTCCCTCGCTGTTTCGATCAGAAGTTGAATGCTAACCTACTTCCCTTCCTCTTCTAATAGCACCGCTAGACGAGAGCACCGAAGGCCTTCGGAGGCCTATTTGCGACCTCTGCCTGCTCATGTTCCACCTCGTCATCTCTTCGTTCACGTTCACGGGTGTCAATATTCCTTTGGCTTCAAAGATATTGGAGTACAATCTGGAGAGGTACCCCGATTCGGTGTTCTTCTTGTTTGGTGCCGGCCGGTTGGGGTTGATCAAGGTAAGTTGTTTCGTATCTCCCACTACACGTTTCCCGTGTCGAATTCCTTCCGTGCTTGTGCTTGGCTTTTTGGCCATTTGAGCAAGGATGAGCTGACGGGTGTTGATGGACATAGGGCCAACCGCACCAAGCTATCGCGCACTACAAAAAAGCTATGCAAGTCCAGAGCCAATATAAAAGTCTGCACCATATTAGTTGGTGGGAGATTGCGGTCGCCGAACTGGCTTTGGGCCGGGTAGGCGGGGGAGGTGCGAGTGCGGGTGGGAAAGAGGAGCAGGAGGAGGAAGAAGGGAGTGGACTTTGGTGGAGGAAGATGCACAAGGAGGCGACGTGGAGTCGCGCGATTTATGGGTATGGGTTGGGTGTTTGTCTATCCGAAGAAGCGTTGGAGCTCGGTCAGGCATCGCCATCGCAACCTGAGAAGAAGGGAGAAGATAAAGAAAGAGAGAAGAAGAGGAAACAGTTGAAAGATGAAGCTGCTAGTTTGATGAAGAAGGTGCCGGATTTGAGGCAGAGGATTGCGGGGAAGAGTATTCCTTTGGAGGTGAGTTTGCGTTCCCCTTCCCCTTCGTGTGCGGTTTTGCTTCGTTTTCCCTCCTTCGTTGTGTTCCCCCGTTCTTGTTCGTTTGCTTCAGCTCCTCTGAGAGGCTTTTCTCGTTCCATCGCTGTTGCTATTCTCCTCTCGTTTGGCGTGCAAGCTTTCTCTCGTATTATCCGTTCATTTTCGCTCAACAACTCCCTTCGTCCTAATAGAAACTCGTCGCACGCAAAGCCCGCAAGTTCACATCCCAGAAAAACCACCTCACATTAGGAGCCCTCGAACTCTCTTACATCTTCCAAGCTATCGCACACGCTCCACGATCCGTCCTCCTCACTAAAATGTTACCTCAAATCCGGAATACTCTGTCCACCCTTGAAAAATATCAAGACCGGGAACACGAGTATGAAAAGGAGTTTTTGGGCGGTCAGCAAGGCTACTACGATGATCTCTGCCTGGCCAGGTTTTTGGAGGGTGTTTGTTTGAGATATGTTGTGTATCCTGAGGAGAATACGGTTCCCGAAGAGTCTACCTCTTCACCGGAGGAAAAGGATGAGGAGCTGGCGACAAAAGCGGAGCTGGCGTTTAGGGATGTGTTTGAGTATGGACCAAAGGTTGAGTTGGATCATTATGTTGTTTATCATGCTCGTGAGTCTTTTTTCTTCTCTGTTGTTTTGTCCCCCTCTACCTCTCGTTATTCCTTTACCCATCGGTATCGTTGAATACATACTAACGTCTCCTTTCCTTCTCTTACAGACTACGAGCTCGGTCGACTTCTGGCATGTCAAGGCAAGGTCGAAGACGCGAAATACGAGTTTGAGCTTGTGCTCTCGGGTAGGTATTTGGAAGTTGGCGCGTCGGGGAAGAAGGGGAAGTATAGTTTGGAGGTACGCGCATCGTTGTTCGCAGCTTTTCGAACCATGGTTTAACTGAGTCCTGCGTTTAGAATGCGTTGCACGTTCGGACGCATGCTGCTAGTGAAGCGTTGAAAGCTGGGAAGCGACTGTGACCGGTCGCTTCCACACCTGATTGAGCGTTTTATAATACCTAGAGAAAGGATACATGCGTAACCAGGTCTGTTATCGTTGCTCTTCCTTCCGAGGTTGACTTGGATCTGATCGTGACAATGGTGCATTTTCTAGGTCGTAGATTCCCCTTTTGCCCATTACCCATCCATCTCCAGGCTGCAGCCCGTTGCCGGTTGCCAATACCCCCTCTCTGGACTTTTGATGCCGTCCGAGATGAACCTTCTTCGCCGTGCTATTCCTTCCACAGACTGATTTACCATCTCATCTCATCCATCGATTTATCCATTTACCTATTTTCCATTTTCTGACAGTCCTTTGCACTGACTGGTCGTTGTAAACGTATCTAATTCCGTGTTATCTCGCTTTGTATCTTGCTTCCTGCGTAGAGGTTCANTTTTTTCGATTTGTGCGTGATTTGTGTGTGTATGTATATTACTTTCTCGTAGAAATCTGGTGCGAATCGTTATATCTGTCTTTTCCGCTGCTTTCTTAGCCCATTCGTTAGACTATTCACTCACGAGAAGAGGCAGACGAGATCTAGGATGTCGCAATTCAGGATGACTAGTTTTCTTGAGTGTGTAATTCGTTGTCTTGGCTTGGGGTGCTTAGGAAGAATTTCGGTGAGTGTCAGATAGACTTTCTCTGGGTGTCTCAGAAACTGATAATACGAACTGTAGGATTTTAAAAGTTTCTACAGCTCTGCGATCGTGTCCTGATTTTTGAATTTCCGCTGGTAAGCGCTCAATATCCGTTTGAGACGAGCGTTTTCAAGTATCCAGACGCGCCTCAGGTCTCGGTGCACCAGGGCGAAGAACTTCGAAGTTCTTGCGATGGAAGATCGTCGTTAAAACATTTGTGCTAATTGCCTCAGCTGATCCCTCGGATGCTGTCCACCCCATTCACTCACCTATAAAGCTCTCATCGCGCGCTTCCTCGTCGGAAGAATCCAGTATCGCAATATGCGACCTTCACTCGCCTTCCTTGTCGTCGCTGCAGCGAGCGTCGCTCATGCTCATACCCTCGTTCGAGTCCGTGAAATCTTTCTACCTCATTCTCGGCGATCCACAACTGACATGTTTGGTTTGGCGTATAGAGCGTCTACGTAAACGGCGTGGACCAAGGAACCAACTATGGCATCCGCCCACCGGCAATGAACGGCCCTCCGCGCGCAGGCGAACCCCCCCTTCATCGACGGCTCGGACTCCGGTACGGGTTCCTGGCCCATCAAGGACCTCACACTTCCCGACCTGCAGTGCAACATCCATGGCGAGCTCCCCGCACCCGACACGATCCGCGTCGTCCCTGGGGATATCGTGTCTTTCGAATGGGGACATCGCTCGAGGACGTCGAGCGATGGGATTATCGAGGCGTCGCACAAGGGTGCGATTACGGTGTACATTGCTCAGGCGCCTGGAGGGAAGAGAGATAGTTGGGTTAAGATTTTCCAGGAGGGAGAGTATGCTCCGGGTCAGTGGGCCGTTGCGCCCAAGCTTATCAATAATAGAGGTGTGCATTCGGTTAGGGTGCCGAATGGATTGAAACCGGGATAGTGAGTTGGGATTTGCTTATATGTGGACTTTGTTACTTATGTGTTCCTTCGTAGCTACCTGTTGAGACCCGAGTTGATTACGCTGCACGAGGCCGACGTCGCGTATACCGCCAACCCGAATCGTGGCGTTCAGATTTATACAGAGTGTGTGCAGATTTTGGTTGGTGGGAACGGGACGGTCTCGTTGCCTCCTGGAGTTGCTTTCCCTGGTGGTAAGCGAGCCACAATTCTACCCATTGTTGTCCTTCTCACGCGCCCTCATTCTTTTTTCATTGAATCTCCAGCCTACAGCTACTCGGACCCTGGCATTGTTTATAACTGTACGTACACTCCTTCGCGAACAACCTTATCCCAATACCTGGAAGGCTGATGACGACTGAATAGTGTATAACACTCCTGCTGGCGGCTCCTATAGGATTCCGGGTCCAACTGTTTGGTCTGGCGCCGCACCAGCGGTGACGAATCCACCTCTCGGAACGAAGAAGGGTCCCTTGACCTACACTCGGTGGAACACCTGGGTGGGTACAGATAGGACTGTGACCGCGACGGGTGCTGGTGGATTGACCAGGACAAAATACAACCCTGTCTGGCCGAGTGCGTGTTTCTTTCGATGTCTTCTGTTCGACGAGGGTTTGACTAATTCGATGTGAATCGTATTCACCCAGCTCAATCTGTATGGCGGGTTCAAGACGTGCAAGGTTAGTCTGTTTCCGTCTTATCGATCTGTTTTGGGTGTTTAATTATGTCATTAGCACCCGCTGCTACCCCTGCCGTTACGCCCGCCCCAACGGCGGTCTGACAGGACCTTATTCTTTGTATCTGGACGATGGCGTTTGTCGCATCCCTGTATCAGTTCATCTTTCGAATCAAAGGAATCATACTTCTATACGATCAAGAGAACCAAGACCCCTGAAAAACACACGACATAGGTAGGAGCACTGCCTTCAACGCGACATGATTCCACAACGCGTTCGATTGTCACGTAGAAATCAACTCGGATGTCCTGTAGTGCCCAATGGATAAGAAACAAAGTTCAAAGACGGTGACGCCACTGATGTTGTGTATCAAAAGTATGATTTAGCATACCCTTACGAGTCGTAATAAAGCCATTGTATGAGGCAAGGCCCCAATTAGATTCGTGTGTTATGTCTTCGGTATCAAAGGATCTGTGATGCCGTGAAAGCCTGTCATTGATGCAGGGGCGATTGGTTGGATCAACAACAGTGAGGGACGGCTAGGTAAGGCTACCTTCTCAGCCTACCGCTCAGATACCAAGTAGAAATACGTTCTAGCCTCTGGCCTGTCTGCGAGGAATTGAACCAGCTATTATTATCGGTACATTCCACTCAATGAGGTTTAGGGTGTAACATAACTCGTTAACAAAGGGGAGCCTTGGAGAAGCCTTGCAGTTGATCATCGATCTGCCAATGCAAATCAGGACCTCCCTGAGAATCTGGTGGTGAAACCCTAACACCAAGTTCCTAAATCCAGGAAAGCTGGGAGTTCAGTGCCTATCTTCCTCCACCACAGCAGCGGTGCCTGGACTGCTGTCAATGTTTTCCATCACCAAACTGATGTTGGAATGTCATTTCATTGATTTCTGGATTGCACAGGTTCTGCCTCAGCTGCGCAAATGGAAGCCTGAGCGTTGTAAGCTGGGATATAAATCGAAGTCCTTTTTTGAACCTATGGATCCGTTAACCAACGTCAAGGGTCATGTCAAACGACGTATACAGGGAACAAAGGCTGCTTATTGGTGCTCGGGCCATCTATGCAAACTACACCATATCCATGGTCGAAGTTGGTACGTATTCTCAGTAACGTACTCCCACTACTTCCAATCTGCTTGGCCCATTGCAATCCTGCTGACTTTGACTAGGCATCCACATCTTTATGGCGGTGTATGGCCTGTCTGTCTTCATGGAGACTCCTCAGCACCTCCGGAAGGGTCGCAGGCGATACATTATCATTAGCTTCTTGATAACAACTCTACGCGCGCTCACTGGCTCCCTTGACATGGCGTGGCACTTCCAACAGCTCTTCACTGCGACCTCCACGATCGAATACTATCAGCTAATGATGAAGAATTGGCGTGTCTGGTACCGGATTTTGAGTGATGTGTCCATGAATGTCGTCGTTCTCATAGGGGAAGCATTGCTTGTCAGTAATTACACTACTGCCATAACTCAATCCTCACTCACTTCCGTCGATAGGTCTACCGTTGCTGGATAATTTGTGTCGGATATCGGTGGGTGGCAATTCTTCCTGCTTGCACTTGCGTTGCAGCATTTGGTGCGTGCTCTCTCGACATTGCCTGGCAATAACTGACCCGTTATATTTTTGTGTTTACAGTTTCGCTTGCGACCCTGTGGAGAGATACAGATCAAGCTGCCTCCAGCACCCCGGCTGCGACGGCATCACAGTTGCTCACTGTATCGACGAACATAATTGTCACCAGCCTCATTATCTTTCATCTCATCCGAGCACGTCGTAACCTTGCCAAGATCTTACCATTGACTGAAACCGCACGACTTTACACGGGGGTAGTTGCAATTCTCATAGAATCCGCTTTTCCCCTCTGCGTTTTGGGCATTATTGCAGCAGCCTTCGAGCAAAGCCAAGATACTGCGCCTGCGACCCTGGGATTCACCGTTTCCTTCTATCTCTTTACGGGCCTCTTCTACTCTTTTTGCGTGAGTCCTTCCTTTACGAATTCTCGTCATTCTTAGTGATCGCTTCAATCCTCTAGGCCCTATCTCCTCATATGATCATATTCCGGGTTACGACAGGTCGGTCATGGGTGACATTCCCAACTTCGAGAGACAGCGCCGCGTCGAACCCAATCAATTTTGCACACCACACCGCCGAATCTTCCTTTATGCGAACTATACCTGCTCAGGAGTCATCCCTAGACGACGAAGAGTCTGGCAGAACCCAGCCTGCGAGAGAGCCTGTCACAGAGAAGGTTTAGAGGAGGCTTGAGACAAAGAAGGGAAGCTAGAGTCTCTCCTAAATTATATTTTTTTTTACTTTAGATGTCGCTCCCTTCAGAATTCTTTATATCATGTCTTGCTTGGCCCAATGAATCAAGAATTTGGCTTATTCGCGACAAACCATACGTCTTCGTTCCTTTCAGCATTCAATTAGTTTTTTTTTNTACGATTGTCGCTGACACACGCCGGCCGTCACCTGATCCACAGATATGTCTGTCGTCGTGAACGCATCGACTCTTGCTCATGAACCTCCTTACAGCGCAAGAACTTGAACAGCAAACCCTACTATCCTGCACACCCCAACTCTAGCGTCATAGGCAGGGACCCTCTCCCTCAGAAAGGCAAAGAGTACCCGAGCATCGACAAGAGCCCTAACAGTCGAGCTGCCCTGAGCCTCGTTGATGCCCTCCGAACCGTCACATACAAGGAGGGTGGTCGATACACGGTCATTGTGATCTGGTCATGGCAGCAAGCAAAGAAGACGGACATTATACGGCTAACCTACGCGTGAATTCGGCCTCGGCCTCAACTTCGAGTAAGCACGTTGTTACTTGTAGTTTAGTCGTGCAAATCGATTTTATTCGGGAATCTCCTTGCCTTGACTGTGCACCCATGACAGGTCCATCAGATCGTTAGTCTCACCTCAGGGTGAGCCAGACGAACAGCTTGAAATCTAGGGTTTTGTTTTCAAAGTTCGGACTCGGCGATGCAAGAAGTTTGTTTGCTGGATCCGTCAACGGAACCGAGCTTTCACCAAGGTGCAAGGCTTGGGCTAGCGATAACCATCCGAAGAGTGCAGCTGCCAAATGTATGACTTACTAGGATACTCACTTGATGAAGCTTTATGCATTGAGGCCAGAGCTTCGGCTGGTCTCAGAACGTCGGCAAGACTTTTGAGCGAATCACCTCGGAATTCCTCAGGACAAGCTCTGGCCACTGGGAACTTGAGCCATCAAATGCTTCCTCAATTAACGGCCTCGACAAGTTATACAGCTTCCTTCAATCACACACGTAGAAGGACGGTTGATCCAGCTACTAACTATCGCTACTCGTGATCACCGTATTCCTATCCCCATGACGAGTGTCATTTTCCGAAGCCATACGATTTGTCCGCCACTGGCCTTCAACTGTTCGAAGCGAAAACGAAAACTCCACGGCGACTGATTCTTGCGGCTGATTCTTGCTCGATGTACCGCAAGAAGTCGGGGGTGGGGTTTATCACACTCAACTGAAGCACGGAGAGCAGCAGTAGAGCAGCAGTATCCTCAAAGAAGCTCGACGGCACCAAACATTGGTCGGCGGAGGTCGCTACAAGATTGAAGGAGATGATATGGGACGGTGAAATCCCTGGTTCAGAGAGTAATATTGGGTGATGCAGGTTGAGCAATGGCTCCAGATTAACCGGCATAAACTCGTACGGCTCGTACAGGTACAGTTCGCTGGCGCAGGTCTTTGCGTTTCCTTTGGTGATACAAGGTGCGATATCGCGTTTCCCGTTAGAGTTTTCAAAGGTAGGGCATCTCCGTGTGGACAGTCGACCGCGCTAATCCGGTGGCCTAGTAAAAACCCTTAAATCAAGCGTCCAGCTCGCTCCATGAACCGCTACAAATGACGTCTGTCTTGAAGTTGAGAGACGCGGCGGGTGAAATACAAATCATGTGGAGGATAGATGTAATGAGCGTTGATTCGATACCGAGATCTAGCTTCTCCAGTCTGGGGAGGTGAGCGATATCGACTTCTGGGAGGGTGGAAACGTGATTATAGTTCTGTACCACTCCCGAAAGGTGGAGGGCCCCGAGGTGGCTAGCATATGGGGTTAAAGCGGCGTGGAGACGCGGTATGGTGACAAATGTTCGAAAATCGCTCCAAGAGCTGAGACGTAGGGACAGAAATTCGCCTTGAAAAACGTGCTATTCCAAGGAAAGTCAACATGCTCCGAGTTGTCCACTTGAATTCCTTCAGCTCTCGGAGACTCAACATTCTGCCGGCGAATATTGAGTCTGGAATCGTGCGGTTTGAATCCGTGTGCAGATGCAGGGATTCCAGTATGCCCGCACGACCTCCGAGGCGATCAAGGAGAGTTTCGACCTAGCCCAGGAGAGTCAGGGGCTGCGGCCGAGAGGTCAGACCGAAGACCAATGCGTAGACCGGCTGGTAAGTCGAAATCGCGCCAGTCTCGTCGATTCAGTCGTGTGTGTTATTTCAAGGGGGAAAGAAGCCGCCCTTCCAAGTTGAGCCTCGAAGAAGTTCAATGGAGACGACGTGAACCTCGAAACGCGAATCGTTTGCCAGAGCTGAGGATAACCGATCGCAACTGCGTGCCATTGTTGAGATACGAGAGCAACATGCGTCCACCTCGAGTAATCTTCGGCGTCTCATGAATTGACCTTCGTCTCTACTTCGCAGATAGATCGATAGGTGCCAAAGATGACGCGCAAAACATTGGAGGGGAAGCCGCTGATATCGCAGACATGAGGTATTTCGGAGGCCATAGTATTGGCAGTTCTAAGCCACAATCCTTAGTGTCAGCGGCGGAATGAAGCAGGCGACCTAACCTGAAACGAAGATCTCTTTTCTTTTGTCTTGTCAAGGATCAAAACTGGTGGTGGTAGACTACGGAGGAAAAGCCTTAAGCTCGGCTCCGAAAACGAGTCCGGCTTAAATCATTCCTATTTGATTGCGAAGGTTGCGACAAGCAAAGATTGCCCATCATCTTCGCAAATGGGCCAGTGTTGACTTGATGAAGGCCCGGTTTCCACTGGAGTTTTCTTTTGTAGGTTTCGGTGTGGTGAAGAATTACGTATCGATGAAATCAATGTGAGAGGACTCGCAGAGCTTGTCTCGAGCTGTACGCAAAACAAGACGCACCGCTCTGCTCGGCTTCCTTTATTTTACCAACGCCGTCGATAATTTAGAGCTCGGTCCGCTATGCGAAGCTCTCTATCACACACGTGGCAGCAACAAAAGAGATATTGCGTTTCTTAAAGCGAATACGGGGAGAGTCGAATATAGGATGCAAGAAAGAAGACCGAGATTGATGTCTCATATGTATTAATACAGAAATATGAGGGCTATCACCTCACTCGACGACGACATGGGTATCCAAGTCAATAGGCGTGCAATCGGACCCGCCATCAATTAGGTGAAGCTTCATGCCCGACTGACCCCAATAGGCGGTCGGTTCTGTATGAGGGGGCGTCTACAGCAGAACGGAAAATATATTTCAAGTGTAACTTGACCATTCGCACATCCGCACTCAGATGGACGAAGAAAAACATTGAAAAACGACACGTTGATATCAGAGAGACACGCCACACTCCAAGAGCTCCTGTATTCGAGACAATGGGTGGAGGCACGGCAAGAAAAGTGGAGGATCGTGCCCTGCACCTTGTGGCGTGGCGGCGGGGTGGAAGAGGGCGTCATCTTGGGAGGATCCAGAACTGGCAAGAAGCGCACATCCAATTCAATGCTGACCGCATGATTCCTGGGGGATTATCAGATAAGATTGACAGAAGCGGCGTTCTGGAGCATGCCAAGGGGAGTCTGTCACACAGGGTTAGGCTGAACCCTGAGCACCGACTTCCAGCCTGGAGCCTATTGACACAATATTTGGGGTCTGTCACGTCCGAAAAATCCGACAGAAACTCAATTTCACTCCCAGACATGGAAGCAGCACCCCAGTTACAGTGACCGGGGCGCGCCACGAAAGATCCGAGGTTGACATTTTTATCAGATAAGATGATGATTGGTCCACGAGAAGTTGTGGTGGGAACGGAGGCGTGGATCAGAACGACGCTTGCCTTCCAGCAAATATTTCGCTCATTCGTCGTTATTCTTGGACCAACGCGACATATTTTGACATATAACGCGTGGAGAAATGGCCAAGCAGATGCTTTCCTCTTCCCTCCCATCCTTATTCGCTTTGCCGTGGACCGAGAGCAAGCAGGGATAGTCGCCGGCAAATCCTATTCGCTTTATGGTGGGCTGCCAGCTATCAGGGACCGCTTCCAACGACCGTATTTGAGGTCGTCAACTCGAAGAAATACCCCAACTGTCCTTTGGAACATATCCAACCATGGCACCTGGTCATCTGCAACATTCCTCGCCCACCACCTCCACCCTACTTCATCTCGTCTTCCGTGCTTGGATTCGACTCGAGCGCCTTCACCCTCGACCATTGACCCTCAACGGTTTGAAGTGGATATTGTGCATTCTCATCGCACTAAACTTCAAGTCATGGCCACTTTTTTACCACTGTGGGTCGTCTCTGCTAAATCTATTCAAGCGGCTACTTACTTCCCTCGAGTCCGGCTGAGCCGTCCTGTGTTCCGCTTCAAGTTTCGTGACTGGTGGCACGCGCTCCGAGTGTTACTCAGTCCGAGATTAGTTGGACAGCGGATCGAAGATCGGTGGCTCGACTCTATGCCGCTAGTCGGAACGAATCCATTCGACTATCGAGATGTCTATCGTACACGAGCGAGTACGTTTGTCCATCACTTACTAGTTCTGGAACTGATCGAGATTTATCTTTTAGCATTCGACGAGTGCGATTACAATGTCCATCTGAGCAACTCAAGTTACTCCAAAGTTCGTCAATCTTCCCATCCCCCCGCTTCCTTCCCGCTCATTGGAGGATATTTCAGGTGCTTGATATAGCCCGCTGTGAAACCGTTACTCGCCTGTTCCCACTCTTCTTCCGGTGTGGTGCTGGGATGGCCCTAGGAGGTGGGTACAGCTATCTTGTCACAAAGTACGATTCTCACTCAATTTTTGTCACTTAGCTTCACACTTTCACTTCATACGTGAGATTCCGGCTTTCGGTCAGTTTGAAATCCGGACATCGATTGGGAGCTGGGATCAGAAATGGGTGAGCCTCGTACTCGGGGCACGTCCGATCGTTGTTAACGCTCCACTCCAGATATACCTCGTCTCCAAATTCGTATCACAATCCCAGAGATCGAAGCCTTCGCGTGTCCCTCCTCGTCAGTCGACGCAACGCAGTAACGGAACCCGCTCTTCACAATCCGACTCCGACTCTGATTCTGGATATGGAAGTTCGACGAGTTCCACACCAGACATATCATCACCCCCCTCTCCACAAGCTTCGCCTTCGTTCTTCTACGAGTCGGACGGATCGTTGGTCCACACCGTCGTCGTCACCCAACTCTGCTTTAAGGCAGGTCGAATCACCATCCCACCATCCGTTGTTCTTTCGTCGAATGGCTATTGCCAACCTATCCTATCCAAGGGTCCATCAGTTTTGCCATATCACCTTCCTTCTGCGTCGAGCTCGCCTCGGTCTTCGCCATCACCGACTGACTATCCCCGCCACTGGCCCCAAGTCAAACGAATTGCCTCTCCGCTACATGGCGGGTCCCTCNAAAAAACTGTTCGCCTTTTACAGTGGAGAATGGCGTAACGTTCCAGAGCGCGAGAAGTGGTGGGAGAATGCCCTTGGGGGATATGTTGAGGTGCGGCGGTCGGCTGCGTTGGCCCAATTGGGCCGGCTGAAGGAGGGGCTAGAGAGTGCGCGATGTTTGACGTGAAGGACTAGCTGTTATCTGCATCCTCCTCGATGTTAGTATCGACAACAAACGTCGAACCTCAACGCGTTCGAGAAACACCCTTTCCAATGGGTTCACATTCGTTCGTGATCAAAAAGATGAGCATGGCGATGTTCGTGCTGAATGCGTCTGACTGGACGAACGAAAGGACGAATGGAAGGACGAATGGAAGGTCCCTGGTCCTGTGGCGTTAAAATCGAAGGTGAAATCAAACCAACAGAAAACTTTGATGGAATAGCGAAGTCCTGTATTATAGTATGCTTAGGGAAACAACATATTGAGAACGTGCAAGATAAGTCTCTAAATAAAGGGAATCTCGCGAGAAACCCATTACGCAGGCTGGAAACAAAAGAGCCACCGGTGGGATAGAACGCCACTCCCAAGCGGCAGGCCCGGCTTACTTCGACGAGCACCTCACGTCACTCGCCAGGAGGCAAGACGATAAGCGCCGTCGCCTATATCCAGATATTGAGAACGAAATGAACGACGGAGCCCATAGACAATCGTTCTGTAGGTAAATTAAAAATGCCGAATGCAGGAAAAAATGTCCAGCAGCTTGAAAAGAAAAAGAACCGTTGGTGAGGATCGAACTCACAACCTTTGCCTCACGCCAAAGGATAGGAAAGCAACGCACTACCATTGTGCTACAACGGCGACAGCGGTCCGTCGCAGTCATTTTCCGCAGGTGCCGCCGTCTTCTTGGCCTCGTTGTGGAAGCTCGTATAACGGACGGTGCGCCCTCTCTTTCTCGCTATAGGACAAGCACCAGGGTGGACCTCTGGTGGCATTACGAGCCACCATGACCCCCTGTCGCCGACTTCATTTGGCTGTCAAGTTCTGCCCATAGCCTTTGATCGTTGTTCTCGCTCAGGCAGAAAGTCGTTGCATTATAATGGCCGCTGAAGTTCGCTCAATTGCCCTTGGTCCTCATAGCTGTTCGACAAAAGCGCTGATTACACTGCGTACTTCGATACTTACGTTTTGCTGGCTCAGCTGCCAGCCCGTTGATCCAGCGGGCGCTAGGAACAATTTAAATCTTCAATTGCCACATCTATCCGTCACGTCTGGCGGCTTCTCGTAAGATACAGGTACGCAAACCTAAAATAGGTTCTATTATAGTGCCCGAAGACGGTGAGCGCGACCTTGCGGGCTTCCATTCCCTCTTACCCTGTCGACATCTCTGCTCCTTCGCGTCAGCCATGTTCTGGACTACTATTAGGCTAGCTCTCTGCGCTTTACTTGCCATTTCTCTCGGAACTAGTATAGAGGCCTTTGCCGCATAGCGTAACGTCCTGCGATATGCACCCAAGTCCGAGGCACGCGACTCAGGCCTTAACCTGACGACGAACGCGGAAAGGCTCCATTCATGAAATTCAGGACGCCACCGGAACGCAAATATACTTACGCCTCGCTAGAAAGTACTCTACATCCCTCTTCTGGGCCTGAAACATGTGCAACAGTTTAAGTGTGTATTGTAGAATACAGAGCTAGGATCTTATTGTAGTATGCTTGTACCTAGTTTAAGAGCCCAGGACACAGGCGTTCAGGAACTGGACCCTGTCCGATTAATGACTATGACTATGATTGTGATCGTGGATGGCCAGGGAGTAAACTCGAAAAGATGATAACGTGTGCTTTGATCGACCACGCCACAAGTTCAATCGATAGAGAGACGGCGTTAGGACGACTCGCCGGTGAATCGGCCACCGATGGATTGCGATGTAAAGATGACATCTGGGCCTGTGTCAGGGATCGGGAAGCGACTTGAGCGGCCGAGACGGTTGA
Source organism: Candolleomyces eurysporus (assembly GCA_027579435.1). Taxonomy (NCBI): domain Eukaryota; kingdom Fungi; phylum Basidiomycota; class Agaricomycetes; order Agaricales; family Psathyrellaceae; genus Candolleomyces; species Candolleomyces eurysporus. The sequence goes on along the minus strand of JANBPK010001205.1, from coordinate 52,290 downwards.
GATTAAGCAATATCCGGTAACCCTAAATGTGTGAATTGAAGCCGGTGGTAAGCCCATGGAATGTTTATGGCTGGGAAGATGTGGGTGCGCACGCAAAATGTAAATGCAGGACTTATCCAGCTAGTAAGTCGTTCAAAAATTGAGTGCGGATCGATGACGATGATGCATGTGTACATACCCATATATGACCTGGGCATATCCTGGAGGGCCAAATATNAAAAATGAGCACTTCTCCAAACATGATCGCTGCAAATGATAGCAATGAGTCTGTCGTAAATGTAGAGCATATACTAAATAGAATGCACCAAAAAGTAGAAAGAATGCCCATGTTCCATCACGCATTAGAAGTTGGAGGATTGGTACATCTCCCCATCCTTCTGTGACTGTTTTGAGGAACTTCCACACTGTGAGCCCAAACAGGATGGCTTGGAAAGCAATTGGAGCACTCCTACACGGTATATATCAATTTTTAGAAGTAAGTCTCAGAGAAATTGATATGGGGAGATACCTACGTGCCGATCAACAAGATTTTGGAAACCCGAGTTATGGTACATAGGCTGTCGTATCCGGCGAGCCTTGGCAGCCCCAGTATCCCGACGCTCATTGCAACCACCTCTACAAAATAAAGAACTCCGACCAGAGATCGAACCACTCGGTTTCCGGGGTACAAAGCAAAGACTACCAGGTTGGGATTATCAATGAGGTGTGCGAGAGATACAGAAGAGGGAATGCGCTACTCACTTCGAAGGATAAGAACATAGTCAACCGCAGAGATGATGAGCACTGTTGCTAAGCTTTGGTAGACGTTCCAAATGTAACACTCGTGCGTTGTATATGCAAACCTAAGCAATGGGTTACCGGCCAAGAGGCTAGATCTGTGCACACGTTAGAACATTGAAGAAGCACCACAGACAAAGCGATGGCGTACATCTGAAAAAGTACCGAGAAGTATCGTATAAAGAAGAACATGAATTTCGGAATACTCCATGAAATGCTGTTGAACACATCGAGTTCGACGAATACGACAGCCGTTGAAAGGGACTCACGGCCATATCACTGCAACCTAAACCAGATCCCAGTTAGATTATCCTCAGCAAACAAATCAATATGCCTGACTACCTCTTCGTGCACAGTCAAAAGGAAGTCGTAGGTGAGGAAGGCCAAAGCAGCAGCTGAAGCTCTTGAATCAGGACAATTTTGCACCAGAGAGGTGAGAAACTCACTGCGGCTGTACCCAGCAACGTCACCAAGATAAAGGTCAACCGACATGTCCTGTGCCTGACGTCCAATCAGAACCAGAGGCAATTTCTCGAGTCCTCAAACACTACCCTTACCATTCGACTTAGGGGAAGACGTGAATGAGGGAAAGAAAGTGATTCCAGGAGCCGGTGAGCAAGAAGTTCAAGCAATGCCTCATGGTGCAGGGGAGGCACCTGAAACCCGGATCCCGAATGATTATGCCACAGCACATTAGGCCCTTGGATGTGTATTTTAATTCAACGCGCCTTCAGTAAGCGCTTCGGGTGTAAGGAATTCATTGCGGGATCACCTCGCACGATGCTGTATCTCATGCAGGGTAAGGACGTTTCGGTTAATTGACAAAAGCCACGTTTTGCCTCGTCTCGTTTGCTGCGACCACATGGTCGTTACCTCACATTATTCTTCTTATTCCTGACTCGTGCTTAACCCTGGCTCGTGCTTAGGGATAAGAGAGCGAGAAATGTAGGGTCAAGAACCCCAGAGTCATAAGACTGACATCACCTCTGCGACTGTGAGCCCGACTCGAGCCTGAATGTACACCGGAGCGCAAGGACGTCTTCTGAGCTTCGACAAGCTTCATCTCGCAACTCGGCAAGACACATCCAACCTATATCCGGGACAGTCTCCCTTGGGTCCAACCTCATAGCGTAGGTATTAGAAAATGAATGAATGAAAGGACGGTAGCATAGGAATTATAAGTTCACTCGCAATAGTCAACCGTTCCGAGCCTACATCGGACCAGACAGTTCTGCGACTCGTTCAAGAATCTACCCTTGATCCATTGAATTTTCAAAACACCGGATTGATGGGGAAGCACGTTCGCCGTTTGCAGTTTGGTATTCGTGATTCTCGGCTACCTCGCTCCCCACAGCAACATTTCAGGGGTGCTAAGAGGTATTGGATTCAGTGGTTCACTTCATATGAAACGCAACCAGGTATGCTGCTGGTCCGGTGACAGGGGTTGGGAGTCGACGGGCATGCACTGAACAAAGCCAAATTAAAAACCTGCCATACCGTGTGGCGAAGTTCGACGCCAGGAGACAACTCTTTAAATTGCCCGTAGAGGGATATAAATGCAGATGTAGCAGACTCTCAATATAAGAGACGAATGCACCAAGTAAGAATTTCCAGAGGCATTCTTCTCTTTGCCCTTATGTAAGGTAGTTGAACCCTTAATCAATATTTGAACCAGACCAACAAGCCTGTATGTGAAAGAAGCCATGTGCATTCAGCAATGTAACTTAACCTGTCCGAGGGACTTCAGAATGGCGAACGAAACTACAAATCGCAAACCACAAACGCCGTTCGCCGAACTGGGCTCCCGATGGACCAGGTGTCCTTCGAGTCCTACTCATCAAGTTCGTGATTGCATTGATAAATTCAACAGGCCAAACATCCGGAGTTTGGCCGAGAAGGTGGAGAGACGGCACTTCCAATGAAGATACAATACGCGAGACAGACTGTTGGACAAGGGGCTTGTTCTCGAAAACGCAATTGAGAGGTTGAACACCGTGGATGGCCAGGGAGTAAACTTGGAAGGTGGATATTAACCTGTGCTTGGATCTAGCTCGCCACAAGAGAGAGAGAGAGAGAGACGGCGTTAGGGTGACTCATCGGTGAATCGTCCACCGACGGATTGCGATGTAAAGATGGCATCGGGGCCAGTGTCGGGGATTGGGAAGTGACTTGAGCGGCCGAGATGGTTGAGGTTAAGCAATATTCGGTAACCCTAAATGTGTGAATTGAGGACGGTGGTAAGCCCATGGAGTCTTAAGGACTGGGAGGATGTAGGTACGCACGCAAAATGTAAATGCAGGACTTATCCAGCTAGTAAGTCGTTCAACAACTGTGTGCAGATCAATGACGATGATGCATATGTACATACCCATATATGACCTGGACATATCCTGGAGGGCCGAATATAAGAAGAATAACTTCTCCAAACATGATCGCTGCAGATGATAACAATGAGTCTGTCGTAGATGTAGAACAGATATTAAATAGAATGCACCAAAGAGTAGAAAGAATGCCCATGTCCCATCACGCATTAGAAGTTGGAGGATGGGTACATCTCCCCATCCTTCTTTGACTGCTTTAAAGAACTTCCACACTGTGAGCCCGAAAAGGACGGTTTGGAAAGCAATTGGGGCACTCCTAAAAGGTAGATATTGATATCAAGGCAAGAATCAGAGAGATCGATATGGGGAGATGCGTACATGCCGATCAACAAAATTTTGGAAACCCGAGTTATGGTACATAGGCTGTCGTATCCGGCGAGCCTTGGCAGCCCCAGTATCCCGACGATCATTGCAACCACCTCTACAAAATAAAGAACTCCGACCAGAGATCGAACCACTCGGTTTCCGGGGTACAAAGCAAAAACTACCGGGTTGGGATTATCATTAAGGTGTGCGCTCGATACAGAAGAGCGAATGCGCCACTCACTTCGAAGGATAAGGACATAGTCAACCGTAGAGACGATGAGCGCTGTTGCTACACTTTGGTAAACGTCCCAAATGTAACACTCGTGCGTTGTATATGCAAACCTAAGCAACGGGTTACCTGCCAAGAGGGTAGATCTGTGTTCACGTTAGAACGTTGAAGCACCACAGGCAAAGCGATGGCGTACATCTGAAAAAGCACCGAGAAGTATCGTATAAAGAAGAACATAAACTTCGGAATTCTCCATGGAATGCTAGTGATCACATTGAGTGCGACGAAGACGACGACCACTGAAAGGGACTCACGGCCATATCATTGTAACCTAAACCACATTTCAGTTAGATCGTCCTCAACAAACAAATCATTATGTCTAACTACCTCTTCGTGCAGAGTCAAAAGGAAGTCGTAGGTGAGGAAGGCCAAAGCAGCAGCTGAAGCTCTTGAATTAGGATGATTTTGCACCAAAGCGGCGAGAAGCTCACCGCGGCTGTACCCAGCAACGTCACCAAGATAAACGTCAGCCGACATCTCCTGTGCCTGGCATCTAATCAGAACCAGAGGCAATTTCTTGAGTCCTCAAACACTACCCTTACCATTCGACCCGGCAGAAGACGTGAATGAGGGAAAGAAAGAAGTCCCAGGAGCCGGTGACCAAGAAGTTCAAGCAGTGCCTCATGGGACGGGCGAGGCACACCTGAGTTTCAGAACCGAAATGATTATTCCACGGCACGGTAGGCCCCTGGATATGTATTAGAACTCAGCGCGCTCTCAGTAAACGTTCTGAGTGTAACAGATTCATGGCGGAACCGCCTCGCATGATGCTGTATCTCATGCAGGACGTTTCGCATAATTAATTGAATGGTTCGTTTGGTATCGAAGTCCATGTTTTCCCTCATCTCGTTTGCTGCGACATCACATGGTCGTTATCTCATATCATGTTTCTGATTTCTGACTCGTGCTTGTTATCTACGTCTTCGTTGCGGAGGCAGAGCGATTGGGCCACTGCTGCTCTCCGATAGCTAGTCCTCCACTGAACTTGCATGAAAATTGCTTTAAACGAGCAGCGCAAACAGCCAGTGTCCGGGTATGCCCACAAGGGCCATCATTTGATGAAGAGGATGCTCAGCGTGACTCGGGTTTGAATAGAAGCGAGAGTAGCTTCATCTTGCAGCTCAGCATGGCATATTTAGCCTATATCTGAACCAGTCTCCCTTTGGTTCGATCTCAGAGCGCTAGAAAATGAATAAATGAAGGGACGGTGGTATAGGAATGGGAAAAAAGGACAGGCAGAGCATGGATGCCGCGATTGCTCAACTTCCCTGCCCGGGACTCGTCCAGCCAGACAACTCAGGGCGGCGGAAATCGCCATCGACACACGCAAGGAAACGCCCCACGCAAAAATGCACGCCAATCATCACTCGGCGGTAAACCTTAGGCAAGATCGCATATTCTGTATATAGAGCTAGTTCAGGGAGGCGAAGGGTAATGAATGCTTAAGCTGGTGAAAGATGACAAAGGAGCCTATCCAGGAGTTTGCGGGAAGTCGTCATAAAGGTTGTCGATGTGTCAGATAAAGGCAAAGACGTGCAGGATGTGTCCTTTTGTCCCGTCAACGAAGGTCTTTCCCCGTCACTCATCTCCTCCATTTGACTTTCCGTGACCGTTAATAGTCGCCGCGGTACGAGGTAAAATTGACTCTCACACTCATAAATCGCCCTAAAGAAACGTCTGCGACGAGACAAGGAAGGATTGTGAATGATCGAGGATGCAAATCTGAGCCTTTTACTGATCCCCAGCGTCATGCCTCTTCATCAGTACTCCTGATCTCCAACCGGTTCCGTACACCCTCTAACTCCCCGAGAGCTTTGAAAGGAGCCGCCAGGGCAGAATCATCGGATTCCGCTTGGCGACATTCGGGATCAGGGGTTCTGGATCAGGGGTTCCAGCTCAGGGTTGAACACGGCGAGCTGGTAAGCGATGGGATGGTGTTGATAGAGCGTGCGGCGGGTGGGCTGGGGACATCCTCTAGAAATGGAACGTGGCGCCAGGAAGACTGAAATCAAAATCTTCCACCTCCTTCAACATCCGGTCCCAGCGATGGTAGTCACGGTCTCGCCGCACCCGGCAGGCGCATGGACCTCCATGATCGGCTCGTCATCCCTGATTCGGATGACAGTAGCGGCGGGTTTGTTTTCTTCTAAAATCTGCGATCTGCGATGGTAGTTGTAACTGTAAATGAATCGTGACATGATAGGCAGGGATTGAGCCGGGAGAGCCCCGATGATGGCAGTCGGCGTGGCTGTACGATTCGCGAGAAAAAAGCATTAGTCACTGAGTACTGATTCCTTGCTTTGACCGCAACCAAATCCATATGCACTCGTTTCCTGGCACCTGTTCGAACCTTGTGCCAACATGAGGAATAAGAGCTCCTCCCCTCCTCGACGATTCAAAATGGCGAGATCATGTACTGGGAATTGGGAAGGCAGCCAAGCACCCGATATCAATGTCATCGCGACTCCTTTGTTCACCGACTCCTGGTGAGGGGGTGATTGTTTGCAAAAAATTGGAGTGCGACAGTACCGTCGCCTGCCTGACGACGACGGCGCCAGAAAGTGTCACACAAGCCCAAGCACCAGATTTTCTGCAAGAGGCCTTGTTCACTGACAAAGGACGCACAGTTATAACGGTCCTCCCATTGTGCTTGATGGACAAGTATATTTCGCGGCCCGGACGTGGCCCTCAAAGCCACCGTACCGTGTACCTATTTAAAGGGTCGTAGAATTCATCATCTGCATACCTCAACCACCATGGCTGATTTAGACACGCTGATTCCTGAGCGCATAGCTATGCTTGCTCGCAATATGCCTCGTTACCTCTATCTCTCCCCTCATCAGCCAACGAAGGAGAGTCTTGCTCCGTTGCTTCAAGTTGGCTGGGACAGGAAGCAGCAAATGAGGATTGAGGAGCTATTGCGCGAGGGACCGTGGACTCGAGCTCGTCAGGCCATCCTTGGACCTTCAGTCTCCTTTCTCCCTGCTTCCAGCCCAGCTTCTGGCCCTTCTACTACGACTTGGACTCCGGATGAACAGTGGAACGGCATGAATTTCCAGCAATCGGCCGTCTCATACACACCCCTTCCTCGTTTTTCTGTGGGAGTGAACCCTCCAACGATGTTTAACGGAAGTCATCAGAGCTATGGCCCATCCACAGGATTCTCCAGACTTCCGTACCACTCCACTCACACTCAAACTCAGGCGGAAACACACAAAACTGAATACATGGATGTCAGCGCAAGTGCTGTTGCTCTAGTTCGCTGGACGTTTGTGAGCAACGACGGTACAATTCATTGTGGAGCGTGGACCCGGAGGTGCCTTGGTCAAAATCCGACGGAGACGATGATAACCGAGTTCCTCTCTGAAAAGGTTGAATTTGGTGGAGATGGGTCTGAAAACTCCGTGGCCCCTCAATCTCGAGTGCCTGGTGTGTTGATTCTTTCACAAGGAGTCGCAGAGGCAATGAGGAATTCGAACCCAGGGGCACATGACTCAACGACTCTCAATATAATCGCACCGCACGTTCAATGGTGGACCGTCCTCCGTCAAAGGTATCCCGAACTATCTATCACTCCCTCAACACTCTCGGTCCCTCAGGGTTTTAAAAATACGTCCGCCTCTTCAACTGCTAGTGCTCGTGCAACCCAAATGATTTCTACGCTCCCCCACGCTCAAAANGTGGGAGATCCACGAGACCGTAAGGTTCCCCGATGTCGAGAGGAGCGATTGGATGTTCTGTATCCCTAACAGCCATGGTGACTCGGAGGGGAACACCGACATGGGTCGAGCGAGTAACGAAACTGCTACCAATGCTAACGCCATTGTTGAGAGCTCGAGGCCTGCTAAAACGAGGTTCTTATTGTCTACGCTCCGGGTTCGGCCAACATCAAAAAGTACAGCGTCAACGGAGGGAGAGTGGTACTTTTGGATCTACGAACTTGTACCGCTCACACCTTTGTCCGTAGAGGATAACGGAGGGAAGGTTCCGCCGACTTATGTCTTCCGCGAATTGAATCCCCAAGGCGCAGACAATGATAGATTTGAACTGAAGGCCAGGGTCTGGGGATGGACCGATAGAATTGGTGTTGAAGTGAGGTTCGAGTACGCAACCGAGTCACTCCCCACTCCTGGTAGAGGCGAAATGATTGGAGATTGGAAAGAGGAAAAAAGGAAGAGGAGGGAACTAGCCATGTTGCATTGGGTTATATTGAGTTTGAAGAGTCAACGATTCGACGTGAATGGGGTTTCGACTTAACTAGCAGACTTTCGGACTTATTTCACCCATAAAGCCAGCGATCCACCCGTACCATACTTGTCTGATGAAATAGCATAACGACTTAGGTCATACTTATACGAATCTAGCTATATACACATTACGAACCCGAACCATCTCCACCCGACAACGTCAAAGGTAAATGTAATGTCCAATCGTAAGGCCTATCAACTCGTGGCACCTTTTGAAGCTCAATACGACTTTCAGAAGCTCTACGACGATATTCAGTCAGCCCATTCATCTCCTGTACATATACTTGAAAGGCCTCTAACATCACCGGGGTGACAATGTGCAAAGAATTTGTGCCGAAATCGACAGACTCGAGGGGGAACCCAAATTCTTCGCGTAACCGGGCATTCTTGAGTAGGATCTGGATAAACCGGACGACGTTCTGATTCTGAGTCTGTAACGTCTGTTTGTCGATTTTAATCACAAGGAAGTTCAAGGCAGTGAATTGTCGTGTGGGTGTTTTTGAGGGTTCATCAGTTGTACCGGGTGCGCCATCGTCAATGTCCATGTCAGTTTCGGAAGCCTGCCCCAGCTCGATTGCGACCGAGTCCATTTCTAGGTAATGCGTGAAGGAGGGAACATCGAACCCTTGGATGTCCATCATGGCAAGACGCGGTAGAGATGCAATGTCCTTCCAAAATCTCCTGTCAACCTCCAAACTCAGATACATCGCGGACATGCTCAAGCGGACATACTCAATGAAATGAGGTGGGAGAGCCCGAACACGAGTCGGAGAGACAGAATGGGTGGTAGTGTGACCGCCTCTCATACCGACTACTACTAGGCCGTTGTAGGCTATGTCCATCTGCCTAATCGAGTTAGAAGTCGATGATTGGTTCGATATTGGAGGGAGTAATCTGGTGAGGCCAGTCCCCTGGTGGCCCTTCATCGCCCTGTATCCAACCTCTAATCATGTAAGGCAGAATTGCTTGAGTGGTGGAATTTATAGAGGATATCCATAGGTGGGTGAGCTGGAGGGGATAGGAAGATCTTGCCTGCGCGATGGAGTGAATGACCGAAGAAATTCGAGATTTGGGACGTTCCATGCGACACCGGTGCACGGTACCGTTGACGCTAATGGTTGCAGCCCGTGGAATGTGAATGGATCGAAGGAAGGAAGCGACAGTTGCTATAGTTCCGGCGATATCAAGGCTTTCCAGGGAAGGGAGCTCAAGCATCGGGTTACTTGATGGTTGAACTACACGATCGCACTGCGTGAGCACATAGCTGACGGACAGCGATGTGAGTCGAGCTCCGAGGGGGAGCAGTTTGGTGTGCACTTGGGGTAAGGAGAGCTTTCCTCCGTTTTCTCGATCGGCTATGTGTTCGGAGAGTCGTCCACTTTGGAATAGGGCGGTATCCCAAGGAACCTCCTTGCACTCATCAAGCGTGAGATGCCGGAGCTTTGGGACACTGCCTGCAAAAATGTTGGAAGGAATTGGACATCGTGATTCGACTGTACATGATTCGAGGTGCTTAGCACAATGCTTTAGGTCTTGAAGGAAGGCCCCGACATAATGGGTACTTCCTCGCACGTAGAGAAATCGTATGTGGGGGACAAAGTCCGAGATGAGCTGGCAGGTGATCCTCCAGCCCGAGAGGGCGTTTTGGTTGTCGTCCAGCTCCTCCTCATCCGTAACGCTAACGTAGATCTCCAGTAGTGCGGACTTGGTTCTCTTGAGTTGAATCTGGAAGAATTCGACTGCTTGGGGGGTGAATTCTGATATTCGGATGGTGCATAGCTGGGCGTAGTCGAGTTCAATAGCGCGCCAGGATCGCGATACAAGAGTGATAGTCATCCACTTCAAGTCTCCTCGAGGTTACAAGTACGGCCCCCATACTCGTCTCTACACATGGCTTTGAATATGGCAAAAATAGTGCGCAGAACATCGGGTGAGAGCTCTCCTACTTTACACAGAACGATGGGTCGCCCCGTTTCATAGAGCTGATGGCTGTGAAACGTTGATCGTGAAATCGAGACAGGACGGTTTGGTTTAATGCCAGGCTTACCTTGACCGAATAATNGATGGTAAGTCGGATGCTGAGGAAAGCTCTGTGCGGTGGTTATCGTGATATAGAAGAAAATTGGTGGGCACAATCTGATCTTATCAGACCATTGATCTGTGCATATCTGGAGGAATAGGGAAACTAGATGAAGGAACACATCACAATCAATCTGAGCCACAAGGCGAGAGGTTTAGATGAAAGGTCGGAGAGGAAGTTGTCCATTAAGAGGGGTGAGCCAGAAAGGATATAGTTTTTGGTAGAGGGCTTAGCTCAAGACGGATTGGTACGAAAGCTTGACGTAATGTGCTCTGCTACATGGATCCACGTACTCGGCATATCACGAGCATCGTGCCTAGGTCATGTTTAGGTCGATCTCTTCGGACTCTGGGACTTAGAAAAGGGAAAGCTGCGTACAGCCGATCAAATAGCAATGATACGCACCGTGCAAATCACCCCGGGCGCTCCGAACAACTGTGAGATACGGACCCACAAGCTCGGGCATTAGAGTACCCACAGTTCGATTTACCCAGCGCGCATGTCCTAGTCTTATCGTGCAACTGGTGCATTTGCTTTCGAATGAGACTTCAAATAGCTGTCAGGGTCTTAGGACCATTGAAGTTGGGCGAAGCGCCGAAATCGAATAGGTACTTATATATAGCCCGACACTAAGTCCCTCTCCCAACACCAGAACCTCCAGACTTTCTCTCAGAGATCTCACACATCTCAACCTTCCGCTTTGTGGTCCTGCAAGCTCGCTCACCTATGTCGAATATTGATGTTGCCCATGTGTATCTTGTTGCAGCGCGTGGTCTACATGCGAACGGAAGTATGACGATGGCTGAAGTTGGTGCGCTTGTCTATCTCTCGCATGGATCCGAACCACAGCTCACATTTCCCAAACCTCTGTTAAACCCAGGCATACACGTCTTCATGGCCCTCTATGGCCTATCGATATTCCTCGAGACACCACCTGAGCTCCGCAAAGGCCGCGCTAAATACATTTTTATCAGCTTTCTGATCACCTCCCTAACGATTCTCACCGCATCGCTCGACTGTGCATGGAATCTTCGAAATTTCCTGGAGACTACTGATATCAAGGACTTTTTCAAGGTCGTGAAAAAGTATGGGTTGGTGTGGGAGAAGTTTGTGAGTGCAGGTTCGATGGCGATCGTAATGTTTATCGGAGATGCATTACTAGTATGTTACATTTACCTCGCTCAACAGTGGACAGTTGACTGACCCAGACACGAATTGAATATCAACAGCTTTATCGATGCTATATCATGTGGATTCACCGTCGATGGGTTGTGATATTCCCTGGACTCACTTATCTCGCATCCGTCGGTAAGTCAATGCTTATCCCAACGCCCAATGATCATCATCCTAACGGTCGACGCTAAATAGCGCTGGGAATTGCCAACCTCGCAACTCAAAGACCCAATAGCTACCGGGGCTCTTACTCCTTCGAATTAAGCTGGATCTTTGTCTCCGTCGCCACCAACATCCTTATTACAGGTCTTATCTCCTACCGCCTCATCGTGGCACGCAGGAACTTCTCCAAGGTTCTCGTAGATCGGAATATGCAGGTATACACAGGTGCAGTGTCGATTCTGATTGAATCTGCCTTGCCACTCAGTGTCTTTGGGATTGTATGTGCGGCCTTTATGGCTGCGGAGCCAACATTGAATTCAACGGCTGGCTTGGCGGCGTTTCAAGTTGGGGTTTTAACGTTCTCTGGGTTGTTTTATTCCTTCTCTGTGAGTCCCCTTCAAATAATGCGCTCTCCTTTCAGAAGGATAAAAGACCTGACTCATCGATGTGTAGGCCCTTGCCCCACATATGATCATCTTCCGAATCACTACAGGCAGGTCGTGGGTCACGACCCCTCTAGCTCAGGACGGTTCTATGGTCATTTCGCGGCCCATTGACTTTGGAAACAATCACCGCACCGACAATTCTGATGACGTTGAGTCGTACGATCCGTCGTACGGAGTACCATCGAACTCTGGTCCTCAAACGAGCCAGGTATCGAATGGTGCTCTAAGGGGTGATTGAGAGTGTTCGGGTTCTGTCGTTTCCTGTTTATCAGTCATATTATGTATAGATATTCTGAGTCACTTTCAGTACCCATATACTGTTATCATTTTTCTTATCATTCCTGATGTGTCCCTTTGAACCCAGTACCTGTACTAATTTTCGGTTTGATTACACTGATGTAATCCTACTTATTTACTTCTACGTATGGTCAAAAAGCCTGAATGCTATTTCAGTTACAACTTTTTGGTGACAGGAATGTATCCACCACGCTACTCAAAAGATCAGTTTCCAAGTGCTATCCAAACCATTGCTTCGCGTGGGCCTTGCGCCAGGACTAGACTACCCCTAAGTAATTCGAAAGAGACGTCCTCGATCAGTTTATCCTTGTTTACTTCTCGGCAGCTCATTCTCTGACCAGGCTTTCTCAGTATGTCTTTTCTGCATTCTGCCATGTTTACCTCGCTTTTTGGTATCATCTTGCTTCGAGCCTTCATATGCTCAGATGCAAGCTGCGCCAGTTTTGAGTATTTTGACGATGGGATGTAGTAAGATTTGAGTATTCAACGACCGGATTGTACGAAGTGGAGTACGGGCAATACGGAGTTCTAGCTGCATGCTCGCATCGCGCTTGACCTTTAATCCACAGGGTTTGGATGCATTCGATTTATTAAGCAGTGCTGGAAAAATGAATTGTACATGTCGAATTGAGGCTCAATAACTTCTGTCACAAGAGAAAGTCAGCATTTCTGAGATTATGGAGGGGCCATGCACCAATGAATCGTGTTTAAGAGAGCGGCATTGCTTTGAGCCAGCCTCTCAGCAGCTCCTGTGTGTGTGTGTGATGNTCTAAACGACGGCATTGTGATGCCAAGATAGCTTTATTATAGCAGCAGATGATACAGCCACACGGAAGTTGCAAACTCACTGGGATCTTATCCAATGGTAAGTTGTGCGTACAGGAAGCAATGAGCATTCGCCTCAAACACATAACCAAATTGAATGGTACCCTCAGAGTCAATGAATTCTTTTGTATTCATAGTGAATCAATATTCCAACGGACACGCCTGAGCCGTATACCTCCGATGCTGTAGCAAAGCAAGGCAAGCCTTGTTCAAATTAAAATGAAACAGCGAGTCGAGGAGAAAGGAAAGAGAAAACAAGAGAAAACAAGAGCGGTACCCAATTCTTCAGCAACCCACACCCGTCTCGCATTGTCCTCCACCTTCTCCATAATGCGATTTCCCCCTTGGTCGCCTTCTTCCTTCTCCCCCTCCTGAGTTCACCTACAACAACGCCTAGGAGTCTAACCAAGCCCCTTCGAGTCTGAGCCCTCGGAGTACGCACATGCCTTGTATACACCCGACCCGATTGAGTGAGCTCTGGTTGGTCATGATCATAACTCGAAGATCAATTTTTCGTGGAATGAGATATGGAACCGAGGATGGATGGGGAAGTATCTTGAGAAGAGGATACTGAGTAATCTGATGCGACGAGCGAGGGAGTGAGGGACGTACGGCGAAACAGTGAGCGAGTGAATAATTGAGTTGGAAAGGAAGGAAAAGAGCCACTCACCGTACACCATAATTTCACAACGTGGATCCCATTACCGCCACGAGGATCATACAACTCAAACCTTGATCCGTGCGAGAAGGCGGTGTGCCCCGTTCTTCCGACGGGGTCATCATTAGTTCCGTCAGTATCAACGTCTCCGTTGTTGCTATTATTGGAGCCAGGGAGGATCCAAGTACCTTGGAAAGCATTGAATGGAGGTGCTTATCCTAACCCAGTACTAGTATTTTGCTCTCGTTATTACAGGAAGACTCAGCCAATACACGGAGGAAGGGAGAACGCAGAGGTGTGGGTCCGGCGGGTGCCATGGAGATGTGGTGGGTCCTTCCAGTGCTCCCGAACGACTCGGAGGGGTGATAGTTTATACTACAGCTGCGAGAATAGGAAAGGCACCTAGACGATGTTGATCATGAGATGAATCAAGCTAATACCACTTGGTCGAGCAATAGCAATGTGGGGGAGAAGGAAACCAGCATCTGAGCAAGTGAAGCTCGTAGATCCCAGTTCTTTGCGGTCCCTTCGTTGGCTGCCAGTAAAGAGCTGAGTGTACGCGTGGGCCGCATTGTTGGCTCAGAGTTACGGGTCGAGAATTCATCTGAGATATAAGACATCGTAATATTCGCAGAATCGCTGTAGATTAGAGGATCATCAGATTGACAGCCGACGAATGAGAGAGGGATACAGAGACACAAGCAGAAAGAGGGAAGGAGGGGAAAAAGGCAGAAACCAATAAGTATGAAGGCTTGGATCCAGTCCAATGAAACAAAATCCAAGGGGCGTGGTAAGAGTCGACTCTGCTGAGTCCCGACTTGAAACTAGCTAGCTATCTATTTGCAGGTAAGTTCGCAATCACGAGATCTACTATGAGCTCGGTCTCGTAGATGAAAATTCAAGACGAGAAAACGTCTCTGCTTGTCTATTGTCGGGCGCTCCGGCGTCTATTCAGGCCCTAGTCGGGAAGTTCACGGTCACAGAGGCGATGTCAACCTGCTCACCAAGTTCTCCTCTTGATCAAATAATGGCCCTTGCGGGCAGGCCAGGACCCCGGGTGTTTGCTCTGTTCATTGATCGTATTCAAAAAACCTTTTATCCAAGTTCAATGGAGAACGGCCGATAGAAGAGCAACAGTGGCGCGATCCTTCTGCCTCCGCAGCGAAGACATGGATTGTACGTACACGCATGCACGGCTATGGGCTCAGGTCTCGAGAAACCCTATGACCCTGGGGTTTTTTGATCCTACAATTTTGCCCCTCTTAGGCGTAAGCACAAGCATGGTGTGAGATAACGACCATGTGGGGTCGCAGCAAACGAGTTTAGGCAAAACGCGGACTTTGATGCCAGATGAACCGTTAAATTAATTACCGAAACGTCATGAACGGGATACAGCATCATGCGACGCGATCCCGCAATGGATTCGTTACACCCAAGGCGTCCACTGAAGCTGCACTGAATTCTAATACATACACAGGGGCCTAATGTGCTGTGGAATAACCATCCCGGTTCCGGATCTCAGGTGTGCCTCCCCTGTACCATGAGGCATTGCTTGAACTTCTTGGTCGCCGGCGCTTGGTACGACCGTCTTTCCCTCATTCACGCCTTCTCCTGGGTCGAATGGTAAGAGTGGGGTTTGAGGACTCGAGAAATCACCTCTGGTTCTGATTGGACGTCAGGCACAGAACATGTCGGTTGACCTTCATCTTGGTGACGTTGCTGGGTACAGCCACAGTGAGTTTCTCGTGCTTTGATGAAAAAGGTCCTAATTATAGGGCTGCAGCTGCTTCCACGGTCTTCCTCATCTATGACTTGCTTTTAACTCTTGACGAAGAGGTAGTTAGGCATAGTGATTTGTTTGATGAGGACGATCTAACTCAGATCTGATTTAGGTTGCAATGATATGGCCGTGGGTCTCTTTCAATGATCGTCGTCTTCGTCGCACTCAGCGTGTTCACTAGCATTCCATGGAGAATTCCAAAGCTCATTTTCTTCTTTATACGATACTTCTCGGTGCTATATCAGATGTACGCCGGCACTTAGGCTGGCTTCGACGTTCTAACGTGTGCACAGATCTATCCTCTTCGCCGGAAACCCATTGCTTAGGTTTGCGTATACAACGCAAGGGTGTTACATTTGGGACATCTACCAAGCTGTAGCAACAACCCTCATCATTTCTGTGGTTGACTATGTCCTGATCCTTCGAAGTGAGCGGCACATTCTCACTTCTGTATCCTGCGCACATCTCATTGATAATCCTAACATGGTAGTCTTCGCTCTATACCCCAGAAACCGACTGGTTCGATCTCTGGTCGGAGTTCTCTACCTTGCTGAGGTGGTTGCAATGAGTGTTGGGATAAAGGGCCTGTCAGATCTCGGATACGACGGCCTATGTACCGTATCTCGGGTTTCCAAAACTTTGTTGGTCGCCATGTAAGTATCTCTCAACAGCAACATCTGATACCTGCTTCTAACCATTATTATATACCGTGTAGAAGTGCCCCAATTGCTTTTCAAACCTTCCTGTTTGGGCTCACAGTGTGGAGGTTCTTTAAAGCAGTCAAAAAAGGATGGGGAGATATACCCATCCTCCAACTTCTAATGCGCGATGGGACGTGGGCATTCTTTCTACTTTTTGGTGCATTCTATTTATTGTCTCCTTTATGTCTACGACAAACTCATTGCTATCATCTGTAGCGGTCCTGTTTGGAGAAGTGATTCTTCTTAGATACGGCCCTCCAGGATATGTCCAGGTCTTATATTGGTATGTGCACATGCATCATCGTCATTGATCCAAACTCAATCGTTTAACGACTTACTAGCTGGATAAGCCCTGCATTTACATTTTGCGTGCGCACCCACATCTTCCCAGTCCTTAACATTCCATGGGCTTACCACCATCTTCAATTCCCACATTTAGGGCTACCGAATATTGCTTAACCTCAACCGCTTCCATCAGTCGAATCGCTTTCCGATCTCCGTCACTGCCCCCGATATCGTCTTTACATCCCAATTCATCGGTCGCTCCAACGAGTTGTCCTAACACCATCTTTCTCTGTCAATTGACCTTGTGGCATGCTCGATCAAAGCACAGGTTGTCCTCCTTTCAAGTGTACTCCCTGGCCGTCCACGGTGTTCAACCTCTCAGTCGCGTGTTAGAGAACAAGCTCTTTGTCCGACAGGCTGTATCTCACATCGTATCTTTGTTGGAAGCGGCTCTGCTTCACTTTTTGAGCCATACCCCAGATGTATGACCTGTTGAATTTATCGATGCAATCGCTGGCTTGATGAGTAGTGATATCAGCCAGCTCGAACACAAGGGTGGTTCAAGCTCTGGTCACAGGTCGGACTCCTCGGAGATGTTGCCGCGCAACTACGTTTCACTTCGAGTCGCGGGATCGGACGGGATTGTCTATGTCTATCCGTTTTGAACTACGCCTCGTTTTCTTCTTGACCCAGGCCAATGGTTAATATCCGATACGGACAATCTTCCTCTCTCTTTACTTTCCACATTTCTCTCCCCTCTTGCCCTTTGTTACTATTCCCCTCACTTCCAATTTGTTCTCTGATTCGTTACGATGATTGTTACTAACTTCCTCGGTCTCACTGTAGAAAAATTTCCTGACCAGTACGGAGCTGATATTGTGAGTGATACTGTTGCTCGATAAAAGGCAAGCCCACCATTGCAAGGTAGGAGGGAACACCGGCCGGTGTGCCTACGGTGCTGGATTAATGTCATGATAGGGTGAACACGACGCTGAGGGGGCTACGGTTGAATCTCCGACGGAATGCCGAGCGATCCCGAGAAGCGATGTGCCGCGCACGTGCGATACACGTGTCTTCGTGATGACGTAGGCAATTGATGGCTTGGGGCATCGGACCCGTTAACTGCTGGGATGGCAGAGGAGAGCGCTTGGATGGACTACTGACCAGACTGCTGTTAGAAGACACGTTTCTTCCAACTTACCTTGGTCTTATCTCCAACTCTTTCTGCTCTCTCTATCTTTGCTTTGATTGTGTACTTCGCCACTAGACCTCAAGGTTACATTCACGCTCAGCCTCAAGAGTATACTAGACGGAGAGAAGGATGAATCTACAGGCAGAGGGGTCGTCATCCTCGTCGTCATTATCCCCCACAAAGACGTCGACGCCGAGCAAGAACCGTCGCCTCTCGTCGTCCTCCCGCATCAGCCAGCACACTCGACTGACCACCTCCTCGACGGCCGCACCGTGGCTTCGGCGGTCCAACACGGCTTCCACCTCGAGTCTGCGTGCATCACCTGTCGTCGCTGTTCACCAGGACTCTGTTCAGGGCCAAGTCCAAGCGCCRGGTGGACAACAGCAAGCACAGCAGCAGCATCTAGAAGGAGCAGGGGGAGCGGCAGCACCAGTGGGCGTGTCGATGGTGTTTGCGGAACCCGAGTTGGCTGATAGAGCTCCCCTGAAGAGTGCCGTGGATAGTGTGAGGGGTGTACAGAGGAGTTCGAGCTCGAGCTCTAGCCTTGCCACAAGTGCCAGCTCCTCCTCATCCGGCGCTGGTGGAGAGAGGGAGTTGAAGGCTCCCCTCAATCCTCGTGCTGCCTCTGTCGACGAACGGCTACCTGGTAATCCGAAAGGTACGTTGGTGTCATTCACCCTTGTAAGCTTCGGTATGATACTGATGATGACGAACGGTAATTGCGGTATTATCTATATATTTATCACATGCAGAAGCCGCTATTCCTGGATCGTCATCGTCCGCTTCGCGCGCGTCAACACCATCCACACACAAGAAGACTCCGCAACACCCTCTACTAGCACCATCACCCATCCCTTCTTCTTCTACATCTACGCCTACGGCTGTGGCCACCTTGAAACACGCCCCTGGCCGCAGATCTAGTGGCTGGTTCGGCTCATTTGGGAGGAAGACTATAAACGCGACGACTGCTACCGCCTCTCTTGCTACTCCCACCCCCACTGCTGCATCCTCGTTCAGTGGTACGACACCCAAGAGAAAGGACAACCAGAAAGGCAAACAGAGGGCTTCTAGTCCCAGGATGGACGTACGAGACTTGTTCGCCGCGACAACTGCGGAAGCGCAAGAAATTGGGCTACCGCCTGTGCTGAAGATTACCGAAGAGTTTCCTGGTCCTGCTCCTGGATCATCGTCAACGGGAGGGAAGGGAGAGACTGTAGCGTCGACAAAGTTACCTCTCAACGCGACAGCGAAAGAAGTCAGTGCAGAAGCAGGAGTGGCTGGAGACTTGTCATTATCATCATCATCGTTGGGAGCAACTGAAGCGGAAGAAGCGTTGTCGGCGTCAACCATGACTATCACTCCGAAGACTTATGCGACATCGACTCCTGCCCCGACGCCAACTTCAGCACCAGCACCGGCACCAGCACCCGCTCCTGCACCTGCACCCACGCCCGTACACGTCGCAGCCGCAGCTGCAACTCCACTTCCTCCATCGTCGTCATCATCTTTGGTCCCGGTCCCCCAACCCGCATCCATGCCCACGTCAGCTTCCACGTCGCCCTTACCGTCCCCAAGGAAGAGGTCCTGGTTTTATCGGTCATCTGCCAAGGATAGCGGTAGTACGAGTAGCTTGGTCAAGCCTGCCGCAAGCCGGAATGCCAGCCCAGCACCCACATCCAGAACCGCAGCACCAATAATCGGAGTAACACCAGAAGCAGCAGCRCTCCTAACACCCGGTACCGCGTCGGTRYTGAARGAGCTYGGGACGGCAATAGAGGGAGAGTTGAAGAAGAGCGCGTCGACCACCATTGAAGAGAGCGTCGTGTCCCCGCCTAAGCCTAAAGTTGAGGAGTCAGTCGTCGCAGCCGCAGCCGCAGCCGCAGCCGCAACTGCACCACCACCCCCTTCGTCGTCTTTGGTACCCGTACCCCCTCGCATGCCCACCTCGGCGTCAGCGTCCACGTCTACATCGCCATTACCGTCTCCGAGGAAGAGGTCGTGGTTCTACCGGTCTTCTGCGAAGGATGGTGATAGTGCGAATAACTCGTCGAGTTCGTTGGCTGTGAAGGCTGCACCACCGGTGGGATTGCCTCCTCCTCCACCAGTAGTAGTAGCGGAATTGGGAGGAGCTGCGGCGGGAGCTCCGGAAGTGGCGGCGCTGCTTACGTCTGCGACTGCGTCTGTGTTGAAAGAGCTCGGGAAGGTGATGGAAGGAGAGGAGGTGGAGAAGAMGAMGKMGASCACCACTGAAGAGAGCGCTGTGTCCCCGCCTAAGCCGAAGGCTGCGGAGTCGGATCCAAGTGCGACGGGAGGGAAGGTTGGTGTGGAGGTGAAGCCGGATACGGAATCGCCTGCTCTGCCTCGATCGTTGTCGTCCCCAGAGCCTGCTTTGCCTCAAGCGACGAAGACACCTGAAGCGACAAGTGCGGACCCTGCTGCAATCTCGAGTGTGTCGGCGCCAACATCGATGCCGTCGACGCCACCGCCAGCACCATCAGGAGGGTCGAGGTTTATGCTCGGTATTCCGTTCCTTGGTGGATCAAAGGCCAAGACGACTCCTGTACCTGCACCAGCGTCTGGGAGCACGGAGAAGGACAAAGGTGTGTATGATTTGTTCGATGTTTGCCTGTTTTTCATCTCCATTCTCCTTTTATCGTTTTCTACTGTTCCGTCTCGAACGGGCTGGTTGACAATTAAATCACGGTGCTTTCTTGAACCCTTCCTTCTCTTTGCCTTTTGGTCATCTTCTCTTTTTCTCGTTCGGGGGACGTTTTGGTGGAAACCCTAACCCTACCTAACCGTTGACGATGGGAGGAGGTCATCAAGCATGATTTTTTCCATTCGATTCAATGCATGGGGGCCCTTCTTTGCTTCTCTTTTTTAGAGTTACGTTCTCCTTTTGAATGAGGATGCCGGGGATGGTGTGGCTGGGTATATGGATGGATAGTTGGAGGAAGGGTGGCTATTTTCTTGGGCTTGATTCGTTCCTTCCTTTCCTTCCTCCCTTCCATCACCCTCCCTCTTTATCGAGTTTGGAGTGAACCGAGCTGGTGTGTAGTCCAGTCAGGGGGTCAAGTGGACGCCTGATCCTCAGAATCTTACTTTGCCTCGTCTTGATATTCAAGTTATGCTCCGGGCTGTGACCTGCACCACGATCAGGATGCTGACGTACACTGCTTATAGCGGACTCGAAAACTGCGGGTGAGCAGAAGGCTATGGCGAACAATGAGGGCTTGGGTATAAATGGAGGTGTGTTTTTGTCCATTTTGGGTTTGGGGTTTCCATCTCGTTTTTCTGTTTTCTTTCTCCTCTTTCTGGGCCTTTCATTTCCACCGTTTACCTCACTGCGTGAAAACCTACCAACCATTGAATGGTGCTGCGGGGTTCCGCCTTCGGAACCGCGAGAGAACCCCATCTCCTTTCTTTCTGTTATCCTTTCTTGTCGATTTTTTTTTTCGGTTCCATGTCGTTGTTCGAATGTATAGGATAGCGGCATTCCTTGTCCTGATTCCTTCATGGTTTCATCATCTCGGGCAAGAGGGGACGACGACTGCGATTGACGGGGGATCTATCGATCTGTTCACCCATCTCGATACGATCTAGTCGTCATTTTCGAAATCTTGCCCCACCCCCTTTCTCAACCGTTGCTGTCGTTGTGCGTCACTGTCGTTCTGGGGTTGACACCTTCCTCTTCTTCTATCAAATTTGCTATCTGTTTCCGTCGCCCCGCTTTTTGGCCTTCTTCGTCTTGAGTTTCCCTTCGTTGCCGTCTATCCTAATTGATTAATTGTTTTTCCCCGAATTTTTATCCATTGGAACCGTACCGTTTTATGATCCCTGGAACTGACATTTGGCTTTTGTCATTAGGATCCAATGCAACTAGACTGAATGGCGATGTCGTTGGTGAGTGTCGGCTTCGTCACTCTCATCTCTCTTTTCTACTTCATGTTGGACGCGTCTGCGACGCGATTTTTTGCTTCCGAAGCGTACTTCGAAAACGCCACAGGCGTCTTTTCGTTTTGCCGCTGAACGTCGACGCCGCCTGCGTCATTCACGGCTAAATCTGTTTTCTCGGAGGCCGACTGTTACAGTGCATCCTTCTTTCTTCCTTCATTGATCTACTCTTCTCTTGATATAAGAATACGCGTATAGAAGGCTAATCATTCTCGCCCTCTCTGTTCTTCCTCCTTCTCATTCCCATCCCCACCCTATGTCTACCTTTATATCGTCACAGCTGGTTGCGACGAGACACGGTCTGCGAAGCAACCATCTACAGTCACCGACTCCTCGACCCCGGCTGCAGCTTCGGCTTTGGCTTCGACTTCGACGACATCAACCTCGACCCCGGCCCTGACCTCGGCCTCGACGAAAACTTCCGCCACTTCCTCTTCTTCCACTGCCCAGGTCAATGGTAGCAGTAGCAACGGCACGCGAAGTGAACCAGAGGTGTCAGCAGCGGCCGCGAACGCAGCATCTGGACAATATTCTTCTCCTTTGGCAGTGAAAACGAACGCAAACGCACCGTCGAGCGATAATAATGCCAGCTCGTCCGAGTCGGATAACAATACCTCGAGGACGCAGGCTGTAGACGGAGTTGCTCAAGGTCGATCCCAGGCTCAAGAAGAGGGAACCGGAATCGCAGCTGAGACGAGGCTAGATGGAGAAGCTGCTGTTGGAAGTGGGGAAACTGGGGAAAGTGGGCCTAGCGACCAGAGTCAGCCAGATGGAACGGGGTCGACGGTCACGACGGCCACCGGGTATTACAGCTGGTGGAGCTACGTCGGTTGGGGCGATGGACAGCCAACATCCTCATCTTCCGGTCAACCACCACTCTCAAGTCAAGACGGAGAACCCGCTACACCAGCGCCAGGGCAAGCAAAATCAGATACGGCTGCGAAGGCGGACGCGGATGACGAGATAACAGCAGCCGAGGGTCGTTCTGATAAAACTGCCGGCGTGGGATCGACACAAACGGCAACCACTACTGGCACCTTGTCCACCACTTCCACATCGACCGCTACCATACCCGCGAAGGGAACCGTAATAGCGGAGCTTTTAGACCACGGTGTCAGTGCTGCTGGTATGAGCTCATCTCCGGATGGCAACAGAGGAACGACGGAGAAGGACGTCGGCGGAGAACTCGATGGTGGGAAGACGGAGAAGAAGAATTTGGGTGGGGATGGGAATGGGAAAAGTGGTGTTGTTGACTTCGACGCTGGAAATTCGGGGGTTTCGACGATAACTGGGTCCGACCGCGAGAGTAATAGTGGGACCGCTGCTGGACATGACGGTGATAGGGAGAATGTCGAGGGCGGGCGGAAGGAGGATAGTGCGGACCCAGGCTCTTCTTCGACGTGGTATTCGCCTTGGGGGTGGTATTACGGATCCTCGACGACGACCACGTCTTCCGAGACGCGACATCTCGAGAACGGCCAGGCCGCCACTAGTACGACTACGGAGACCACTACGACTATTGCGGCCGTCGAAGGTTCGGATTCTCAAGGAGAACGTGTCGTGGAAGTTAAAGGAGTGGTGTCGGTGACGAAGGACGGTAATGGTGACGTGGCCCAGGTGGTGTCTGGTTCGAATATGGACGCGAAGGTGGAACAAGATCGAGGGAAAGAGCAACAAAACGACAACAAGTCTGATCCGTCATCGGGAGAAGACACTGTCAATCGCGCTGCCACTACTGCCAGCGACTCGGACGCCAAGTCTCAAAATGAACCTGTGAACCCGATCGAAGCAAGCTTCAAGGCTAATCGGAGCGGATGGGCATCGTTCTTCAACTCTCAGTCGCTTGTCAAAGCGATTGGATATAGATCGACTACACCAACTATCGAAAGTCGGCCTGTGAAGAGGGATGAGAATGGGATGGAGATTATGGATATCGATGATGATTCGGACTCAGAGGATGCCTCTTCGGAGGCTGAGACGGAGAATCGAGAATCGAGGAGCAGGAGTTTGGGCCCCAAGCTTCTTACCTTTCCTGTTCAAAGCACCACAGGCTCTGGTGGTGATACCTCTTTGACCCCTCGCAACTCGTCTCCACAGCCGGCGAAAAAGGAGAAGCCAGCAGACCCGCTGACCGGCGACCAAGACTTGAAGCGCCAGGTCGCTCTGTCTCTTCCCACTGAGAAGAGGTCCAAGTCGGTTTCTGGGACCTCGACACCACAACTTCCACCTTCCCCCAGTTCCACTGGTTCGGCACCACAGGCCTCGACCACTGGAGGCAAAGCTCAACCACCGCCTGCTGAGAAGTCCAAATCTGCACCTGTTACACCCAAACGTGGAGCTTCTCCTGCTCCCTCAACCACCAAGAAGAGTAACTCGACATCGTCAGCTCCGAATTTGGTTCTGCCCACTTGGGCTGATACCTTCCATGCACCTCCCAGGAACGTCGTTCTAAAGAGCCCGTCTGTGACTCCGCCTGGCTCGCCAGAGGAGAGTCATGGCCCTGAAGTTGGGAGTGGTTTGCTTGGGAAGACGATGAAGTTTGTTAGTGGGGTGTTGTTCTCAAAAGGCGAAGCCAGCGATCAGGGTCAACAGAAGACTGATCATGGAGTCGCTTCCGTCAGAGGTGGAAGGCGTACGAGCTCGCGTGCCAGCATGAAGCCGCCTCATCCCCTGCGACGCAGCAGCTCGAGTGGTCCCGGTACTGTTGGCAGTAATCTCGATATAGCATCTTTGCTCGAGCAGGAGCGGAAGGTCCGGTTTGAGAGGTTTGGGCAGGAATTACCCAAGTCATGGGACGTGATTGAAGGTGGTGGTCCCGCGAACCTTGGTAGCACTGCCGGTGCTAGTGGCCGTCAGCTAGGGGAGCAAGTCAGCGAAGCAAACTTCGGACCGCAGTCGGCCGATCAACTTTCGGACTCGGTGGTGATAAAAGACGTACTTCGAGGATGCAGAAGGGTTGTCATTATCGGGGTGCATGGATGGTTCCCTGGTGCGTTTTTTCTTCGGATTGTGCCTTGCTGCGGGTCTGATTTAGCTTTTGTCGTTCACAGGCGCGATGATGCGGACTGTTTTGGGAGAGGTTCGTTTTCTCGGTTTTATTCGACTGTTTCTTGTTCTTCGTTGATTATGCGGGAGCATGACTTTCTCCTTCTCCTTCCATCCATTCCATTCAATGTAAAGCTACCTCGCGCTACTTCGTTAATTGCTTGCTTTTGCGCTTCTTCTTCATTCATCAACACGGTTCGACTGACTAATATGCGTTCTATAGCCCACAGGAACAAGCTCTAAATTTGCCAATATGATGGCCCAGGCCGTTCAGGAGTTTGAGAGGGAGCATGGTGCCAGTTTGGAAAAGGTTACAAAGATTCCTTTGGAGGGAGAGGGTACGATTGAGAAACGCGTCGAGAAGTAAGTTCCGCCAGGGTATCTCGCCATGTGAAGTAGACTCACTCATTTTCATAGACTTTTTACCAGCCTTGTTTCTAACAAGGAGTGGATGGACGACTTGCGGAATGCCGACGTCCTTTTTGTCGCRACCCACTCTCAAGGCTCAGTAGTATCCACCCATCTCCTCGATAGGTTGATTCAAGACAAGCTCATCTGCACGCAACGCGAAGATGCTTCTATCTCTGCTGAAGACTCGTTCCCGTCGGCTGTCGGAATCTCCATGCCCTCGGAGCGCAAGCTACAGCGCGTGTGCTGCCTTGCTTTGTGTGGGATTCATCTTGGCCCGCTTCGATACCTGAGTAGCAGTAGTTTGGTTGCCCCCTACATCCAGGTGCGTTCTCCGTCGCTGATAATTATGTCAACTCTGACACCCTCCTAGTATTTTGAATCAGCAGCTGCTCGCGAGCTCTTCGAGTTTCAGGATACTGAAAACGCGGTTTCGAAGGCCTACGTCAAAGCTTTGCACAACGTGCTCGATCATGGAGTGAGTGGCATCTATCCTGCTCCTCGGCGTCATCATTCATCTTGTCCATGCGGCTTTAGGTTAAGATGGTCTATATCGCATCCTTGAATGATCAAGTTGTGCCGATCTACTCTGGCATCTTCACTGCCGCATCGCATCCCCTCATCCTTCGAGCGCTATATATCGACGGAGACGCTTATCAGTACGTCATACGGCTCCCTCCCACGCCTCCTCCTGCTAAACCCCTTATCTACTCTTCTCTATAGTTCTTCTGATTTCCTTTCCAATCTATTGGTTTTGCTCCTCCGACTTCGCAATTGTGGAATCCCGGACGGCGGCCTATTGGCCCATTTGTCGGAGGCAACCGCAGGGTCACTCAGTGGGGTCGGCCACTCTACAGCGTATGAAGACCTCGCCACCTATTCGTGAGTTCATTCTATTGGCATTCCCGAACCTCGCTAACCGTGATGATCCAGTCTTGCGGTGCGCTACCTATTCTTAACGAATAATGGGTCTGAGAAACATCCGTCTCTCGTAATCGAACCTTTCAACGCCGCACACGAACAGAACGACTACGAGGTACAAGCTGCTTCTCACCCTTTTCTTTGGGTATGACGCTAATCTTCTTTTCAGATCCCTTGGTCATTACGAGACGTCATTGCAGATGAACGTGTGATTCACTTCTTTTCGAATGAGGTGGGCAAGCTTCGCGATGCCTTCCGGGATTGGCATCCCAAAACCACGATCCTTCGGGACTTGAAGCGCAAATTACAGCCTATTCAACGCCTCCCCTCTTCATTCACATCTGGGTTTTATTCAACGCCGAAATTATAGTAGGCATTAATGCTTCATTCATCTTTCCTGTTCTTGGGGCGAAATATACGTTTCACATCTCTTAAAGGGCATTCATTCATTACGCACGGGGCACTTCTCAGCAACCAATTGTATACTAGAAGAATGTATCATAACCGCATCATTTACACGTCTAGCCAGTAGACAAATACAAAAGACTTTGAGCCATATAAAACAATTAATACAGTGGATGTGAATGAAATCTTTCTTCAGTAGGCTCCACAGTGCCCGGTTGCACTTTGAGTTACCGATACTCAGCACCGCAATCACCTATTGTTGTGATGATCCTGCGACCATTCGACTGTTCGAGAATGGCTTCAATTTGGGCCCGATCTCCATCAGTCAGATGGAATCCGGAAGCCTTTGAGTTATCGTCGGGATGCTCTGACAGCCCAAGACGAGCCCCTGACAACAGTGTCAGTGCGAGCGATCGAAGTCCCAGTTTGGTGGCGTACCTATGATGACTGCCCCTACGAAAGGATGATCAAGGACCCATCTTGTTGCGATGTTCGAAACACTTCTACCCCCGTGCTTATCACCGATTCGACGCAAAACAAGTAACAGACTCTGGAAGAGTTCCCACGAGCCCCAGGCATTCACAATCATGTCGAGGTACTAAGAATGGGTGAGCTCCGAGCTGGGTCGACTAGACGGAAGTAAACTTACCTTCCGCTGCGAGGGAGTAAGGTCGCCCGAATAGGCTTCAGGTTCTGGCTGTCCAAGCCACTTGTCGGCCAAGAAGCCTCCGCACTAGGGAATGATATCATTAATCATTCTAGTGGCTCCTAGTATGGAGAGAATGAGATCGAGCCCACCAGAGTGCCATACGTCAAAAGCTTGAGTCCATGCTTCGCACAAACGTCTGACATGCCGTGAAGGGGTCGCGTGTCAATGACGGAGAACTGTAGCGCACCATGCTGTTCAGCGACGTCGGCGAATGGAATGGAGGCTAGCCGAGAACATACCTGAACTTGATTCGATACAATTACCCCAGGTCCTAATTGTGTGCATATCTCGTCGGTGTGGATTGTGTCGAAGTTACAGAGCCCGATGGCACGAATATGGCCCTCCATTCTCAGATTATTGAGGTGGTTGAGGGCGGTGAGGTACCCTTTGTCGGAGTATTCTTGCCAATGAAACTAATTGTCGTTGGCATGACGTGCGAGACGGAAAATGAATGGACGCTCACTTGCAATAGATCAACGCGCGAGGTCTTCATTCGGGTCATGCGCTCTTGAACGGCAGCCCACACAACTTCGGGGGTGGGGTCAATTTTCTTGAAGACGCACCACTTAGTAGCGCCGACGATTCTTTCAGAACTGGGGCTGGTTTCTCGAAACACGCCCTACACTCCAAGTGATCAGTGGAATATCCGGCAATGAGACGATAATTATACATACGAATATAATCTCTGCACTTCCATAATGATCCGCTGCAGTAATTGTAAGGCGATCAGACAAAAGAATCGTGAATTTGTGAATCGTCCGACTTCTTACCCTTTTGGTATCGGAAAGCAGGTCGAATAACCCTTCAGTTCGGCTCGAATAGAAAGAGTAAGAGCTCATACCATATCTGCTTCACAGTCAGGATATGGTCCGATAGTACACGAAAGGGACATTGCTCACCAAATGCTGTATAGCCTGACGCGACGTGTCGGCCCATGCCCTGGCGGACTTTGGCTGCAGAAACGCTTCCCCAAGCGTTACTGGACAGCTGCCAAAGGCCGACCCACAACCGCGGAGTTATGAAGGGGCCCAAACGGAACGATTCGATCGAAGAGGCGCTCATTCGCGTAAAAGTGTGGTAAGATTGGTAGGACGTTGAGGTCAGTAATTCGAAGGCTTGAAGAGATTTTATATATCCACGCAGAGGTGAAGCCGGCAAATACAGCCTCAGCCGTATGTGAGGTAAAGAGAAGCGAACTGGACTAGTTCGCCTTCCGAGTCCCCGAACCATGACGAACTGTTATGGCATTATCCCAGTGCAACGAAAATTGACTTTGTTCGTGATCGCACGGTCACAGGGCTTGTCCGAGGCGTAGGCATTTGTCCGGGTACACTTCCCCCATTTGTCCCTGCCCCGTTTGGGACAGGCTCACGGCGAAGAGAAAATACACCGGAATTCCGCAAGAACTCAATAGAACACCAAATCTCTTTTCCAGTAACCAGATCTTTGCGACGCACCCCTGATTCCAAAAGCCTTTTGAGGAGCCTATATAATGGCTTCGCGAGAGGATGAGAACGTTGTACACCCAGCTCCGTCCAAAAGTTTCGACACCCACTGCCTAGACATACCCGCGAGATGCCTGCTCCAGACATCCTCCCTAGACCTATGGACTCCCGACCGGCACTTGGGCATGTGTAAGTCGTCAGTCCATGGAACCCGTCCTTTCGCTCACATCGAGGCCAGAAATCTGATGATAGACACCTTCATTGCTAATGCATCGGCTGAAGAGTGCGTCTTTCGCCATGCCACGTTATACTTGACTGACCGTCGGAGTCCAGCTTGCGTTCGATAATGCGAAATCTCCTTGCCACAGGCCCCCCCAGGGCTATGCCCCGCGTTCACGAACGCTGCTCGCTCACGGCTGCGC
Source organism: Candolleomyces eurysporus (assembly GCA_027579435.1). Lineage (NCBI taxonomy): Eukaryota > Fungi > Basidiomycota > Agaricomycetes > Agaricales > Psathyrellaceae > Candolleomyces > Candolleomyces eurysporus. The sequence continues at coordinate 23,382 of JANBPK010001205.1, read as the reverse complement.
CAGACAAGCGCGAAGTCCATGCCGAACCCCTACACCTTATTCCAGCGACAGACCCGAGATGGCGAGGCGGCACCTCTTCCTCAGCTTTACGACACGTTGACCCGCGCACGATCCCTATACGGCGCAGGTCTCGGTTTTTCCAGCCTGGCTTTGCTAGCGCAAGTTGTTCGAGCCACTGTTGGTCTCCGATGGGAAGATGATGGCGATATGGCGGATATCCTTGCCGTTATTGATGCTGACATCGGGCAAGCAATACAGGTAGGTCCTCATATCTTCGATAACAACACCCGTTCCTTATCAACTGCTTCCCAGAGTTCAAAAGAAGAAATAGAAGGGGGGGCGCGTTAGCGATTTCTCATCGGCACGTGAAGCCGCTCAAGACCTACGGAGAGCGGTGAACGAGAGCCTTGCAGATGTTAAGCTTTGGGGAGGAGACTTCCCATACGAACGTGCACTGGCCAGCCTACAGTGTTGGAAGTTTTGAATTCTCAATCCATATACCACTAGTCTTCTTTGTAATGACAGCATTTTGATACCACTCACTCAACATGACACCTCCGCCGACGGCGACAGCTTCGTCTGAATACACCGCCGGAACATCCGAGTACCGCTCTTGACTGGTTATGCGTGTCCCATCAGTATCGGAAATTCCATCTCAGCCGCTTCCTGAACTTACACTGGTGGAACAACGGTTGATTTCACTGTTTTCTATCCCCCTATATCTCATCCATTCACCCACGAAGCACCCCGAATCTTTCTGAGCTAGAAACACGTGAAGGTAACAGTAAAGTGCTCGATGAGCCTCCATACTTACTATATGATGAGCGAAAGGAGGACGTGGCCGGGTGCGGTATGAAATATTCCGTGAACCATTGCATCCTCGTGGCCGTTGGCCGCCGTCGAGTCGACTTCAAGACGTTCTTGTCATTATCGGACGATATAAGTTGGATAAAGTTACCTGACAAGCTTCCGAAGTCTAGGATTCTGTGGGTAGTTCCTCTTCCGCGAACGCGAGCGGCTTCTGGGTGAGACTCTGATGGCAACTGGACCAAATTCGTCTTTCTCACTGAGTTCCTCCGAGAATGTTCAGTTTTGAATGATTCACAGCGGCTGTATTTTCGTAACTGTGCGGGTATATGAGGGAAAAGGGTTGTTTCTGATATGAAGAAGCGACAGCGATGAACGTCAGCATGACGAGCCATGGTGCATCAAAAGGTACAAAGAAGTCCAAATATTGCTTTGCGTGGGCTCCTTCGTGCTATATTGAGGTCAATACGAACTCACATCTAATAGCCTCAATAGCCTGAGAAGGGCCTGGGTCAGGAAGTATAGGAGCGGGTACACCAGCTCCGAGCTTAAGCTGATTACCCGGGTTCCCGAAAATTGGTTGGTCGCTCTCAAGTTATGCTTCCAACTACACAAAGGCGAGAAGAGGGAAGAGGGTTTAATCCCTATTGAGTGCGAGTGGACAAGGTTTTTGGAAGTTCTCACTTCCGCCGCTGCGTTGGTTGTAGTCCAGTGAACTCAATTTGGCTCCCATACGCCGCCCGCAACTTGGTTTCCTTTGAATATAATCGGATTCCGGCCATTCGTACAGTCGAAGTCGGGATTTCATGTATATCCCGGTCACCATTTGGTTGCGCCTTCCAGCATAAGGGAAGTATTTACCGGGGGATATGGTTGGGAAGGGTTTAGATCTGATGCATGATGGGAGAGTATCAATGCGCCGCTCTCGGGTATGTAAGCTCACCTCCAATGCAGGTTGCTACGTTTTCGTCATCTTGAGAGCTGGCATTGAGCGAGCGGGAAGTATACAACAACGAGATAAAGCTAAAAGTGCTCTGAACATAGAGGAAATTCTTCAAGAACATCATTTCGGGCGATTCGTATTCCTGTGCTTGAACTCTAGATATCATTCACCTCGGTGTAACTCTTGTCATTACTTCGTCTTTCGTTTCTGAGCGAGGAATGACATCGAGTATCTGAGGGTTTTCCGTGCTTCGAATGGGGATCTTTCGCTTCTAACGGAAGTTTCTCGTCGAATTTGGTAGTGTGTTGGAAAAGGTATCCTGAAGCGTTCCTTGCACCACAGTTCGGCGAACTAATCTTCTGAAGCGATTAGTCTGATCTTCCTTCGAGTTTAGATCTCTCCTTTAGGCAGACCGCTTGTCAGAATAGTCAGGGACAACGATAGAGCTGAATGAAAGGGCAAGGCACGGCTGAACCGGCTTTCATTTGTTTTTGTTGACGACGGATCCGACCGAGGACAACGTTATTCGAGATTCCAGAATGCCGTCTGTTACGGTTAACCCAGTTGCGTACTCAGCCAAGTTACCTCCCAAGATCCGAATCTTACATTGAGGGCACAGATTTCAAAGTAAGAGATGCATACGCTTGGAAATGGAGGTTACTCATTCCTTCCAAAGAAGTTACAATAGAGATTTGATAGGAGAGCGGATTTTGGACAAACGGTGCGAATCCACATGCATATGACTCCAGAAGTTATGTACACCAAGCCGGTGTTTAAACGCAGAAGATAGACGAAGATAGACTTTGAGAGAAAACCGGTGTGATTACGACGGAGACATGATCTCGGCGAATGAACAAAACGCCGATTGGCTGAACCCCTTTCTGCTCAAGCGCGCTCGCTAACAGGCAGGCGGGGTTACAAACAAGTCCGCGAGCGGGTTTGGCGCAGTTCAGAGCCAAGTCTGTTGGTGACTGTTGTTGAGCTACTTCACCAGTCTTGTGGTTGGCGACAGTAAGGTGTCCCCCACGCAAAGTGGATTAAGGTCCTGAAGGTGAGAGGGCAATAGGATTTATGAGATCCAGAGATACAGGGCGCAACTAAAGGCGAATATCTCGTTCTTCCTACAATCCTACAGGACCATCTCCACTTATAATTGAGTGGATTCGTTAAAAGCTAGACGCCGTTACACTTGGGCGTTCCAAGTTTGAGAACGGTCCTGATACCCGCGAAACTGGTATTTTCGATTGGAGCATGGAGTCATAAATATTTAACCATGTCCTCTCTGCGTCAAGGTAGGTAGGTAGGTAAGTATAATCGAACTCGACACCCCAATCCTGCGGCGAAGGAATTTTAGAGTCCGCGGACGAGCGATTACGAGACTTGTTCACGTCGTTCCACTACCCTGCATGGAGCATGCACTAAGTTTGGTGGGTAGAATTTAATAGCTCGTCGTTCTAGGTGAGGGAGAGCTGTTGACCCCCGATCAGGCTTTTGGAGAACGGAAGGCGAACGTAACCCCATTCTTGTAGCACTAGAGGATAGCCTAGATAGCCTGAGACAGGAATTTAGGGATGAGTAGGACCCATGCTGGAATTACCACCTGGGCGAAGCTTCGCGCTTAAGGAAAAAACGCGTCTCTCCTTTAAGGCACTGCGCATTAACTGCAGGAAACGGAATCAGTCTTAGAATGTCTAATGCTAGCGCTCAAAGCTTGCGAAGTGTCGTTATGCTCTAGTACTCTTCCGATTGTCGCCTTAAAGATTCCACCCTCGATTGCTTTGGCTCATCTTCACAGAATTCGGTCGACATAAGTCCATTTTATACGCGGTCACTCATTTCGGCTAGTTAACGACTAGTTCGTACGTTATCAACTGGGCGGCATCAACTGGGCGGCATCACGGTGCCATGCGACTACAACATCTGCCCTTCATGCCGATGAAGGCTCTCAGGTGGACTTCATTTGAAAGAAAGGCGCAGCAAGAAGCTTATACCATCTGGAATGAAGTGTCTAACAAGGGCTATTTCCGCCCTTGTCGGTGCCCCAATACTCAGATCAATCCCAGCCAATGGTCCAGGCATTTCGTAGTAACCTTAGAGGGCTCACATATGGTTCCCGTTTTGGACTCCTTCTTCGGTCAGTGCCGTTCATATCCGGTCGTTTTACAACGGAGATGGCATACTGATTACTGCCGGGTAGTCGAGGGCTAAACCTCACCGCTCATACGTTCCTCACTCGCCCACCACAGCAGGCGAACCTCATTGCGGCTATCAAAATTTACACAGAGGTGTCATTGTCAAAGCGTATCCTCGTGAAGTCTCAACTTCTCTCCCGGACGTTCACGTAACATACCACACGTTTGACCAACACTATCACGCCATCCAACGTGGTCATCATTTCTGGTCCCCGTCAGCCGGTAGTTTGACCATTCAGATGTGTGCCAGTCTGCTGGTGCTACATGTCTTCCCCGAGTACTTTCATCGAATTAGGAAAGTCGCGTGCAGTGTCCCAGTTCAATTATGGATTAGATGGAACATCATCAAAGAGCTTCGACGGCCCACAACGTGACCGCTCCACACGGGAACGTAAGACTCGGGGTCACCTCTGCGTCTTGCTGGGTAAGGTTGACACGCTCGCTGCTTGCTGATCCTCAATATATATGTCGAATGTAGGGTGGAGATAATTTATGCCGACATGTCTGTCGTCTCTCTTGACTTGACGACAGATGATAATCGATCTACTAAATGGTTGCTCGTGCCATCGATTTGTTGCGTTGCGTTGCGGACGAGACGCCACATCTTATCGATGAATTTCAGCTCCTTCCAAAGCTTCCGTAGGTGTTTCTGAGGAAAACACGCATGTCAAAAGATCCATTATCCTCAACTACAACAGGGACTAGTTTGAGTTCAGTGAAATGACCAACCCGTCGGATATTAGTTTTCAAATGCGTTAATGATGGCGGAGGCAATCCCACCGCAGATAAGCGCCCGATGGGTCCGACACAAATGGTCAAGCATGTTCGTATGTAGTATCGTATTTGGCTTCATACTAGTCGGTTTTTAAGTGGCTAGCACGAACCCGCTGTTTTGAATGAGTCAAATTGTGATATGAGACGATTCAATAGATAGGTGGTTAGTTGCCGGGAGGTGATTCGGTAGTGAAGTCTTCGTCGAGACCCGTGATTTGGCGTGTATTTATATACAAGGAAATCTTTAACACAATAATGAGCATCTGACAGTGCACACGGACCTCTTCGAGTGACTGCCTGGGTATAGGTAATCAGCTTCAATGAGCACGTTGCCGCACAATCAAAATGTACGTTACCTGATTACTGCTGACTGCTGACGAACTGGTTTGTAAATATAGTGTCCCAAAGCGAGAACAACCAAGTGCGAGAACTGCCAAGGAGGCTGTAGATCTAGTAATTTTTTTTCTCATATTCGTGGGTATTGACAAAGAGTAGTAAAAACAGGCGATGCACCTTGGAGGAGATCCAGGCTCAGCGGGAAGACGCACTCGTAACATCGTGGAATCCTACGGGCGCCGTTCAGGCGGCGTAGCTACGAGTCCGGGCAACCACATAGTACTTTGAGCTCGAGAACAAGTCTAAGATGGCCTAGGGTCCCCTGTTAGCCAATGTCTCAGCACGGCTTCCCAGCACGGCTCCCCACGACGGAGCTTAGGACAAGCGTCCAAAGGATGTCGTTCACCCACTCCTCATTCTGGATGCCGATAGTCCTTGTGCCCTCCTTCCGTGTCGGCTTTGTGTACATAACTCGTGTCACAATGCCGGCCCGCTCCTGTTTGCCACCTGTCAAAAGTGTATTCGACTGTGTGTGTTATCACGGAATCACTGTGATAAGCGACTTGGCGGCGGTTAGTATTCAAGTCAGCGAGGGTCACGGTCGTCCATCAGCGACGAATATGGAGCCTCCAGTTCCAGTCGAAACTTCATGTACCTGTGGAGCCGGCCAATAACGTTGTTACTCATTCTGGCAAGAATACAGGTGCCGAAACGAACGGGACCGCTTTGACAGCGACTGGACGTTCTGATTGAGTCGAGCCCTGGGTGCCGATGCACATCCTAGTATAACAGAAAGACCAAATAGGGAAATCTATCCATCTCCAATATATGGGAAGATACTCAACCTGAGTCAACCCTAAAGTCGACTCGTAAGCCCAATGTGTTACTGTTAAATTATAAGCGCCTCAGCGCTTAAGCTTCGAAACCAGCCAGCCCCAGGTACGCGAGCGCGGAATCGTTCTGTCCGGTACGATGGTCGTGTGCTTCCTACATTTTTTCAATGGTCTTGCTCTGCTCAGTTATTGTGTTTAAAGCCATCGAAGACCTTCAAAATTATGTGTTGCGTAACACGTGGGGTTATGCATGGTCGTGCTAAGTCTTCCGACGTTTATTTGCTTGACCAACCATGTCTGGAGAGTGATGGTTCATATTTTATACAATATGGAGAGACACAAGAAAATCGACTTCTCAGAGGGAGACACCTATTGCCAACATGTCCCGCTGACAACTCGCTTCAACTTGAAGTAGACGCTCATATCTTCTTCTGCCCAGCCCACGACCTTACTCAAGGCTCAGAGGTTGTCCAGCCCACTATGTGGCCCAACCATCACAGGTCGTGTACCAAGTCCCAAAGTACCCAATATCGCTTCAAATGCGCTGGGCGTATTAGACATAAGCGCTGTTGCTGATGGTGTCTCTCCGGTTACACCGGCAAACGGCAGGGATGACCCACAGGAGAAGGAGGGAGACAGAGCACTGACTAAATTCTGCGTCATTTCATGAGGAGACTAGCTTATACACTACGTTGGGACATGTTCTAAGCTCTTTTGCTTCTTTCACTTGCCCCTTTGCTCGTGTTTGGACTATTCTGATCCGTTTAGAGCCACGACTCTGACTACTTCTGTGACTCAATAGACCTCAGTTCCAATAGTAAGGCTGAGACGCCTATCGCTTAGACCGCCAGACTCGACTAAATTGAGGCTACAAGTCGTAAAATCAGGCTGTGTGGGTGCGAAGAATCCCGAGTGTGATCCCAGCATTCCGGAGGAGCTAACTTCACTGGCTCTGCCCTCTTCCACAAAATGGAGACATCCCGCGGTCAAAGCCCGTCTAATCCTCTCTCAATCTCTGATAAGTGCTTAAAGCAGAAGCAACAATCATTCCTCACTAAGAAGATCACCGTTCATCCATGAGCGCATCGAAAGCGGTGTGTATATGAAAAGGAATTAAGGTTGAAGGCACTGTTGACCGTCCAGACAACTGTCAAAACCACTGTATCTCGTCTTCAACCAGTTTAATTGGGTATCAAACGGATTCTGTTCATGATCATTTCATGAGATACTCCACCCTTGGGCCCTCCATCACCGACTTCTCGCGGGCGAAGTCGGAGAGAGCGCAGCGCTCAGGAGTAGTATGGGCGCCTATCGCAGCGCTGACCACTGCCAATGCTGATAGATCACTACCTGAAGGGTGTGCGCGTATTAAATGGAGCTTGTGCGAAGATTGAGATGCGTAATTGTACTCCAGCTATTTAAGGACTATTCTTGTTCTCCGGAAACACTTCTTCACTTCGCCCCTACCAATCATGTCTGAAGATAACAGCCTCCAGGTGGAAAAAATTGGAATAGTCTATGGCCGTACTATGTATGCAAACTTTGTCCTGACTATGGTTGGAGTGGGTAAGTCAAATGACCATCTCGATGCTTCACTTTGACGCTCACACCCTCAGGCATTCACATCTTCATGGCTTTATACGGCCTGTCTGTGTTCTTGGAAACCCCAAGAGCGCTGAGGAGTGGCAGAAGAAGATATATCACTATAAGTATTTTGATCACAGTACTTCAAACCCTCATTGGATCCTTTGAAATTGCCCGGTTTTTTCAAATCCTCCTTGCGTCGGCATCTGGCCGAGACATTCTCCAACTGGTGGCGCGCGAATGGCTCACCTGGTCCCAACTCTTATCAAACATTTCTGTGGAGCTTGTGGTTCTCATAGGAGACGGACTGCTCGTAAGTCGACTTTATTGCATTACACATAGTCTGAAAGCTTCATCCCTCACGCTGTGCGACAGATTTACCGCTGCTATATCGTTTGCGTGGGTTATCGGTGGCTGGTTGTCCTACCCACCGCGACATATATTTCGTCATTGGGTACGTAGTGGTTTAGGCAACTGCGATCATCTCATATACTCACGAAATGAGCAACAGCTCTTTTCGTGACAACATTGGTCATTCGGCACCAGGGCGCTATTGAAGCTGGCGATCCCTACTCAATGGCTTGGGTAGGGTTGATTGTGCTGACGAACGTCATTGTAACGGTTCTCATCGCATCTTACCTCCTTCGCGCACGCAAAATGCTGCTCAAAGCGCTCCCAATGAGGAGCGTGCAGCTTTATACTGGAATTACGGCTATCTTGATTGAGTCTGCCCTGCCTCTTGCATGCTTTGGGGCCGCCGCAATAATCGCTCAGTTGGCGGCACCTGCCAATAGTAATGGAGCTTTGGTCGTGACAATGATATGCGAAGGCCTGTTTTGGTCTTTCACTGTGAGTATCATTTATATTTGATTTACTCCAGTCCTCTACTATAGCTCCTCCTTCCTGCCAGGGTCTTTCACCCCACATGATCGTATTCCGAGTTACAACGGGTCGGTCTTGGTTGAAATTTCACACAGTGAACGACGGTGTCATCACAAATCCCATCAACTTTGCTCACCAAACAGCCGAGAGCTCTTTGCAACAATCGGCTTTCCACCATCGGCTTGGTAGAAATGGGGACGTCGTTGAGGTGAACTGTGGTCGGGAGAGCAACTCAGCAGACTCTACTACATCCAGAGTGCTCGGAGGACAGACCAGAGAGAGAGCGGACACGGAGAAGGTTTAGGTAGTCGAAAGAGAAGGATTTGTTGGGGTCAATGACGACGATATTATTTCTCGGTCAAGCCATGTTCAAAATTCTGTCACCAAAGTGACGAGCGCTATTAATATAAATAAAACCAGCTCTCCCCACGATGACCTTTTATCCATGAGCGCATCAGGCGTCACACGAAATGAATTGAAGAATTGAACTTGGCACTGTCCATCATTCCGATGTCGCACGGGTGTATTGAACTTCAAATAGACTGTTACAGATGATCATCGCTATAGTAGTCTCACTGAATAGTGTTCTCTTTGTGACTTCCATGAAATACTTCCCTCGAAGGAAAGCGTTTGGGCGCCTATCGCGGCGCTGGTCGGGCAATTCGGTCTATGGACATGTTTCAAGGCGTGGGTAGCGCATAAGAGAATAAGGGAGGGGAGGCGTTGAGAAATGAGGTGCTTTATTGTACTCCAGCAGGTATTTAAAGACTGTTCTCCTGAAGCGTTTCTTCACTTCACTACTACCAATCATGTCCGAAAACAGCAGCCTCGAGGTGAACAAACTTGGAATGGTCTATGGTCGTACTCTGTACGCAAACTTCGTCCTGACCATGGTTGGAGTGGGTATGTCAAATGGCCATTTTCCCTACTTCACCTTAACCCTCATACTCTCAGGTATTCATATCTTTATGGCTTTATACGGCTTGTCTGTGTTCTTGGAAACCCCAAGAGCGCTGAGGAGTGGCAGAAGAAGATATATCACAATAAGTATTTTGATCACAGTACTTCAAACCCTCATCGGATCCTTTGAAATTGCCAAGCTTTTCCAAATCCTCTTTGCAGCGACGTCCGGCCGAGACATTCTTAACCTAGTAGCGGACGAATGGCTCACCTGGTCCCGACTCGTGACGGACATTTTTGCGGAGCTTGTGGTGCTCCTAGGAGACGGACTGCTGGTGAGTCGACTTTGTTGCATTATGCGTAGTTCGAAGCTTCATCCCTCCCGCTGTGCGACAGATTTACCGCTGCTATATTGTTTGCGCGGGTTATCGGTGGATGGTGGCGCTACCTACCGCGACATATATCTCATCATTCGGTGCGTAGTAGTTTAGGCAAATGCAATCATCATATTGACAAATATGAGGAACAGCTCTTTTCGTGACATCATTGGTCATTCGGCACCAGGGCGCTATTGAAGCTGGCGATCCCTACTCAATGGCTTGGGTAGGGTTGATTGTGCTGACGAACGTCATTGTAACGGCCCTCATTGCATCTTACCTCTTTCGCGCACGCAGAATGCTGCGTAAAGCGCTCCCAGATAGCAACATGCAGCTTTATACTGGAATTGCAGCCATCTTGATCGAGTCGGCGCTGCCTCTTGCATGTTTTGGGATCGCAGCAATAATCGTTAATTTGGTGGAACCTCCAGCAATGAATCATGGAGCTTTGGTCGTATCAGGGGTATGCGAAGGACTCTTTTGGTCTTTCACCGTGAGTATCATCTACATCTGGCCAACCCCAGTCCTCTACTATAGCGCTTATCCTCTGCCAGGCACTTTCACCCCACATGATCATATTCCGAGTTACAACGGGTCGGTCTTGGTTGAAATTCCCGACAGTGAAAGACGGCGCCATCACAAATCCCATCAACTTCGCTCACCAAACGGCCGAGAGCTCTTTCCTGCAGACGTCAATGCACCAGCGGTTTGGTAGAAACGTGGACGTTGTCGAGGTGGAACGTGATCAAGAGAGCAATACAGCAGACTTCAGTGCATCTAGAGTGCTCGAGGGACTAGCCAAAGAGAGAGGGGACCCGGAAAAGGTTTAGGTAGTCGGAGAGGAATTTGTTAAAATAAACGATATTATCCCTCGGTCGAGCCCTACTCAAACTGCTGTCGGCCCTATGAGTGAGATTTACAGCGGAAACAAAAACCAGCCCTTCCCACCATCAGCGTGGCGTATTCGCGAAATCAATTGAAGAGTTGGGCTTGGCACTGTCCATCAGTCAGACGTCGTACGGGTGTTCCGATCGGCATTTCAATTGGACTGTCGTAAATGATTATCACGATAGCAGTCTCGCTGAATAGCGCCGCCTTTGTGACTGCCATGAAATACTTCCCTCGAAGCATAACGCGGCTCTGGAGCATTCCGGCGCCTGTCGCAGTGCTGGTCGGGCAATGCGGTCTACGGACATGTTTCAAGGCATGACTGGCGCATCATAGAATCAGAGAATGGCATTGTTCCCAATAGTAAAGCGAATAATGGTGACCAGAAAGGATACACAAGTTCTCTTGCGGGTATTTAAGAGCTGATATCCCCCGTTTCTTTGTCCATCCCTCAGCCATGTCCGAAGACAGCAGCCTCGATTTTGAAAGACTTGGAAGAGTCTTTGGCAAGACTCTGTACGCCAACTATGTCTTGACCATGGTTGGTGTAGGTATGTCAAAGCACCACCCCTGCTAGACTCACCGTTTCACTGAGCACGGCCTCAGGTATCCATATCTTCATGGCGTTATATGGCCTATCCGTGTTTTTGGAAACCCCAACAGAATTGAGAATGGGCAGAACAAGATATATCGTAATAAGCTTCTTGATTACAGCCCTTGCAGCCATCGTTGGATCGATCGAAATGGCCTGGATTTTCAATGTCGTATTCGAAGCGACCTCCGGCGAAGGCATTCTCATGGTCATGGGGCGCGATTGGCTGAGCTGGCCTCGACTGGTAACAAACATTGTCTCGGAGCTTATTGTTCTCCTGGGTGACGGTCTACTGGTGAGTCTAATTTATGGTACATTTTTGAAGTCTTGATCCCTCACGCCTATGTGACAGATCTACCGCTGCTATGTTATCTGCGTGGGTTATCGGTGGCTGGCTGTCATACCTGCCCTCACATATATATCATCGTTCGGTACGTGGTTGTTCTGACAACTACAACAATATGACATATTCACAAAGACGGGCAACAGCTCTTTTCATTACAGCAAGGGTCATTGAACGCCAGCGTCCAGTCGGGGCTGCAGATCGCTACATAACAGCTTGGGTCACGTTGGTCGCAGTGACGAACATCGTTGTGACAGTCATTATTGCATCTTACCTTATTCGCGCGCGAAGAACGCTCTCTAAAGCTCTTCCAATGAGGGATATGAGAGTTTATACCGGAGTTGCAGCTATCTTGACCGAGTCTGCCCTGCCTCTCGGATTTTTCGGGATCGTCTCAGTGGTGATGAATTTGGCGATACCTGACAATCGTAATCCTGGAGTTCTCGTTGTCGGTACGATATGCGAGGGCATCTTTTGGTCTTTCACGGTGAGTATCATACGCGTCCCAGTCCTCTACGGCTCTCTTATGCCTTTCCAGGGTCTCGCGCCGCATATGATCATATTCCGGGTTACAACCGGTCGGTCGTGGCTGAAGTTCCCAACCGTGAAGGATGGTGCCATCTCGAACCCCATCAAATTCGCCCACCAGACAGCCGAGAGCTCCTTTTTCGTGTCGTCACGCCACCATCAATTTGGCAGAAATCTGGACGAAGCTGAGGAGCAACGTGGCCATGACAGCGATACAGATGGCTCTAGTCCATCTAGAGAGTCCGAGGGACAGGCCAAGAACCTGGAGAAGGTTTAGGGACTCAAAAGAGAAGGAATCGTCAGGTTAAATCACTACGAAATATGAAATGTTGAGGGTCTTTTATTTATTCCTCCGAATCGACGCTGCCCCGATGATTGTGTGGTGTTTGTCAATAGTGAGCTTTCCCTCAGGCGTAGTAGTAATGCGGCAAATGTGGATCTGTTTCCATTCACCTAGGTCAACACACATCCAAATTTTTGACTATATCACTGCTAGCTGGCTTCAGAAGCAAGTTTCCCTTGTCAACTTAGACGTTGTTGAGGTGGAACGTGATCAAGAGGGCAATACAGCGGACCCCATTACATTTAGAGCGCCCGAGGGACAGGCCAGAGAGAGAGCGGACACGGAGAAGGTTTAGGTAGTCGGATAAGAATTTGTTGGAATAAGCGACGATGAAATTATCCTTCGGTCTAGCCTATTCAAACTGCTGTTATCCTTATGATAGGTACTTACAATGGAAACAAAAACAGCCCTCCCCACTATGACCTTGTATTCATGAGCGCATCAGTTATGGTGTATACGCTAAATGAATTAAAGAGTTGAACTTGGCACTGTCCATCATTCGGGGGTCGTACGGGTGTTACGATCAGCAATACAAATGGACTGTTGTAGATGATTATCACTATAGTAGTTTCACTGAACAGTCCTGCCTTTGTGACTTCCGTGAATAATTCCTCGAAGGATAGCGCGGCTCTGGAGCAGAGGGCCCCTGTCGCAGCGCTGGTCGGGCAATGCGGTCCATGGACATGTTTCAAGGCATGAGCGGGGTGTAAGAGAATAAGAGAATGAATGGAGCCGTTGGCAATGGTAAGGGGATTAATCGTGACCAGAAAGGACATACAAGGTCTCCCCCAGGTATTTATGAGCTTGGTATTTCCCCCCTTTCTTCATTCCACACCTCGCAACCATGCCCGAAGACAGCGCCTTCGAATTTGAAAGACTTGGAAGGGTCTATGGTCGGACTCTGTACGCCAACTATGTCTTGACCATGATCGGAGTGGGTACGTCAAAGCACCANCCTTTCTCGCCTCACCTCCACTGAGCACGGCCTCAGGTATCCATATCTTCATGGCGTTATATGGGCTATCCGTATTCTTGGAAACCCCCAGAGAGTTGAGAGAGGGCAGAAGAAGATATATCATAATAAGCTTCTTGATTACAGCACTTTCAGCCGTCGTTGGAACAATCGAAATCGCCTGGATGTTCGATGCCGTGTTCGAAGCAACCTCCGGCGAAGGAATTCTAATGATCATGGCGCGCGATTGGCTGAGCTGGCTCCGAATGGTAACAAATGTTGCCTCCGAGCTTGTTGTCCTTCTAGGCGACGGTCTATTAGTGAGTCATCTTTAACGTAGTCTACGACTTCTAGCACCTTGATTGCTTACGCTTGTGACAGATTTACCGCTGCTATGTTATTTGCGTGGGTTATCGGTGGCTGGCGGTCTTACCTGCCCTTACATTTTTTATCATCGTTCGGTACGTGGTGGTTTTGACAATCACAATGATTTGTCATATTTACAAAGATGAGCAACAGCTCTTTTCATCGCAACAATAGTCGTTGGACACCAGCGTTCAGTCAAGGATGCAGATCGTTACACAATAGCCTGGGTAACGTTGGTTGCAGTAACGAACATCATTGTGACAGTCTTCATTGCATCTTACCTCATTCGCGCACGAAGGACGCTCTCCAAAGCTCTCCCGATGAGGGATGTGAGAATCTATACCGGAGTTGCAGCTATCTTGACCGAGTAAGCCCTGCCTCTCGCATTCTTTGGGATCGTTGCAGTGGTAATGAATCTGGCGGTACCTGACAACCGTAATCTTGGTGCTCTGGTCGTCGGTACGATATCCGAGGGCCTCTTTTGGTCTTTCACGGTGAGTATCATACGCGTCCCAGTCCTCTACTCCGGTTCTTATGCCTTTCCAGGGTCTCGCACCGCATATGATCATATTCCGGGTTACAACGGGTCGGTCGTGGCTGAAGTTCCCAACCGTAAAGGATGGTGCCATCTCGAACCCCATCAAATTCGCGCACCAGACAGCCGAGAGCTCCTTTTTCGTGTCGTCACGCCACCATCAATTTGGCAGAAATCTGGACGAAGATGAGGAGCAACGTGATCAAGACAGCGATACAGATGGCTCTAGTCCATCTAGAGAGTCCGAGGGACAGGCCAGGAACCTGGAGAAGGTTTAGGAACTCAGAAGAGAAGGAATCGTCGGGTTGAATCACTACGAAATATGAAATGTTGATCGATGCTGCCCTGATTGTGTGGTGGTGTTTGTCAACGGTGGGCTCCCCCTCAGTCGTAGTAGTAACCCGGTAAAGTTGGATTTGTTTCCGTTCATCTAGGTCTATACATATCACTGCTAGCTAGTTTCAGAAGCAAGCTCCCCGTATCATTTCTCCATCAACGGGGTTTCGATTTCCAATCCAGCTGCTGTTACCCGTTGCGTTCAGTGTTCATTGATGGACTATTTACGTGTTGACAGCCATTGACTCTCCAGACCAGAGCGCGAGAAGCTGATTGACTAGACGCTCATCGACAGGCGTCAAAGCCTCTATTCGCATCAGCGCGCCGACAGCCTCTCGACCTCTCAATCCAAACTCACATTTCCAGGAAATGACTGAATTGTGGGCATCGAAACTGCGTATCTGGATTCACGATCAAACCCTTGGGGTATATGGTAGCCTTATGAAGGAGTTCGTTGCTGCCCACATTCGAACTACTCGAGTCCATTTGTCTTACAAGACCAGACTCTTTTGGCTAGCTTGCTTACATTGCTTCAATCGGGTGTCAAACGTCCCGCTTTCGAGAGGGGTGAGGTCGGGGTGTTGCTCAGCCACAACGCAATCGGTTGGCTCCAATCCTTACTCTGTTGTTACCTCTTCAGATAAATTCGGGTGGTCAGGGAGACGTGCTGGATTTCAACGGATGAGTGCACGTCGACCTTCGACTCAATTATTGTCTTGAGGTTTTTCATAATGAACTTCGGTTACTGGATAATCGAGTCCTCCAGATCCAAGGCGTTGGGTCATATTTCCATCTGTCGCCTTGTTTCTCTGACTCTCAGTTTGAGATTGAAGAGATAAATCAATCCCTCCAAGTAGTCGTTACCTTGTGAAACTCGTTCTCGGATACCTGCTCCATGGAAGAATTGGCACGACCTGAGCACTGACTGCATTCTGCATCATTTACAATGCTATTGGCTCGCTAATTATGCTGGAACGAGATTGAGATCCATTGCTTCTTTTACTTGTTCGCTCATGTTTGGACTCGTTAACTAATCCGATTAGAATGGCGATTTGGAACAATTTTGTAACCTGATAGACCTCAGTTCCAAAGTTAAGTCTAGTATACTCATCACTCCGACCTCAATGCTTGACAAATCGGGACTGGAAGTCGTGAAATTAGGCTGCTTGCGTGCGAAGAATCCCGAGTGTCACTCCGGCGCTGTGAGCTCGTCAATGATTGTATCTGTATCTCAAGGGGGTTGGCTTCGCTGGCGCTACGCTCTCCCACAGAATGGAGACATCCCTCGGTCAAAGCCCGTCCAATCTTCTCTCAGCCTTCTGATGAGTGTTCCAACATGGGTAACAACTGTTTTTAACTAAGAAGATTACCGGTTACCCTTGATCCATGAGCGCATTGTATGCGGCGTCTATGTGAAAGTTGAAGGCAATACTGACCATCCAGAAGATTCTCAGAACCAATGTATTGCGTCTACAATCATTGATAGTGGGTATCGAATGGAGTCTGCCAATGATCGTCGCAATAGTCAAGCTAGCATTCTCACGGAATACTCTTCCCTCGGGTTTTCTATCACGTACTTCTCTCGAAGTTGCAGATAGAACAGCACTCAGGAAGCAGTATAGGCGCCTATCGCAGCGCTGACCACGGCCAATGTGGCTGATAGATTAGTTCCTGAGCATAGGTTTACGCGTAAGAGATGGAGCTATTTCAAAGTCTGAAGCGCGGAATTCAACTCCAGCAGATATTTAGGGACTGTCCTCCGGATCCGTTTCTTCACTTCGCTCCTGCAAATCATGCCAGAACGCAACAGCCTCGAGTTGGTAGAATATGGAATGGTCTTTGGTCGTGCTCTATACGCAAACTTTGTCCTGACCATGGTTGCAGTGGGTGTGTCAAACGGCCATTTTCCCTGCTTTACTTTAATAACGCTCATCCTCAGGTATTCATATCTTCATGGTCCTATACGGCCTATCAGTGTACTTGGAGACCCCAAGAACCTTGAAGAGCGGCAGAAGAAAATAGATATATCACTATAAGCGTTTTGATCACAGCCATTTCAGCCATCGTTGGACCCTGAAATTGCCTGGTTTGTTCAAATCCTCCTGTCAGCGACATCCGGCCGGGACATTCAGAGACTGGTGGCGCGCGAAAAGCTCGCCTGGTCTCAAATTAACGCGGATTTCTTCGGAGCTTGCAGCGCTCCTAGGAGACGGAATGTAAGTACGCTTTACTTCATTACATGTAATTTGAAAGCTTCATCCATCATGTTGTGTGACAGACTTACCGCTCCTATGTTGTTTGCGTGGTTTTGTCGGTGGATGGTTATTCTACCTGCCGCGACATATGCCTCGTCATTCGGTACGTGGTGGTTTGAGTAACTGCAATCGTCTCGCATATTCACAAATATGAACAAGAGCTCTTTTTATGACAGGAATGGTCATCCTGCTCCAGCGTTCAATTCGCGATGCCCATCCCTACATATTGGCTTGGGAAGGGATGGTTGTGCTGACGAACATTACTGTAACGAATGCTCCCAATGAGGAGCATGGAGCTTTATACCGGAGTCGCAGCTATCGTGATTGAGTCTGCCCTGCCTCTTGCATGTTTCGGAATCGTCATAATAATCATTATTTTGGCCGAACCTCGAGTTACGAATCATGGAGCTGTGGCCCTGTTAGGGATATGCGGGGGCTTCTTTCCGTCTTTCCCTGCGAGTCTCATCTACATCTGGCCAACTCCGGTCCTCTACTGTAACACTTACCTCTTGGCAGGCACTTTCACCCCACATGATCATATTCCAAGTTACAATGGGTCGGTCTTGGGACAGTGAAGGACGGTGCCATCACAAATCCCATCAACTTCGCTCACCAAACGGCTGAGAGCTCTTTCCTACAGACGTCAATGCACCAGCGGTTTGGCAGAAACGTGGACGTTGTCGAGGTGGAACGTGATCAAGAGAACAATACACTGCATCTAGAGAGCTCGAAGGACAGGCCAGAGAGAGGGGGGACCCGGAGAAGGTTTAGGTAGTTGGAGAAGAATTTGTTGGAACAAACGACAACGATATTATCGCTCGGTCGAGCCCTATTCAACTTGCTGTCGCCCCTATGATTGGGACTTGCAATAGAAACAAAACCAGCCCTTCCCACCATCAGTCGTGGCGTATACGCGAATCAATTGAACTTGGCACTGCCTATCAGTCAGACGTCGTACGGGTGTTAGGATCAGCAATACTGAGTTTCAATTGGACTATTGTAAATGATTATCATGATAGCAGTCTCACTATATAGTGTCACCTGCGCACTTCCAAGATATTCTTCCTTTGAGGGATAGCGCGACTCTGGAGCATTCCGGCGTCTGATCGGGGAATGCGGTCTACGGACATGTTTCAAGGCATGAGTGGCGCATAACAGAATCAGAGAACGGAGACGTTCCCGATAGTAAAGCGATTAATAGTGACCAGAAAGGATACACAAGTTCTCTTGCAGGTATTTAAGAACTGGTATCCCCTGTTTCTTTGTTCCATCCTTCAGCCATGTCCGAAGACAGCAGCGTCGACTTCGAAAAACTTGGAAGAGTCTTTGGCCGGAGTCTCTACTCCAACTATGTCTTGACCATGGTCGGCGTAGGTATGTCAAAGCACCACCCCTGCTAGACTCGCCGTTTCACTGAGCACGGCCTCAGGTATCCATCTCTTCATGGCGTTATATGGCCTATCCGTGTTTTTGGAAACCCCAACAGAGTTGAGAATGGGCAGGAAAAGATATATCATAATAAGCTTCTTGCTTACAGCACTTGCAGCCATCGTTGGATCGATCGAAATGGCCTGGATTTTCGATGCCGTATTCGAAGCGACCTCCGGTGAAGACATTCTCGTGGTCATGGGGCGCGATTGGCTGAGCTGGTCTCGTCTGGCAGCAAACATTGCCTCGGAGCTTATTGTCCTCCTAGGTGATGGTCTACTGGTGAGTCTAATTCAAAGTGTATTCTAAAATCTTGATCCCTCACGCTTATGTGACAGATTTACCGCTGCTATGTTATTTGTGTCGGTTGTCGGTGGCTGGCAGTCCTACCTGCCCTCACATATTTATCGTCTTTTGGTACGTGGTGGTTTTGACAATCACAATGATTTTGACATAATTTACAATTATGAACTACAGCTTTTTTCATTGCGGCAATGGTCAACGAACACCAGAACTCAAGGACGGTTGCAAATCGCTGTACAAAAGCTTGGATCACGTTGGTCGCAGTGACGAACATCATTGTGACAATCGTCATTGGATCGTACCTCATTCGCGCACGAAGGACGCTCTCTAAAGCTCTCCCAATGAGGGATATGAGAGTCTATACCGGAGTTGCAGCTATCCTGACCGAGTCAGCCCTGCCTCTCGCATTTTTCGGGATCGTTGCAGTGGTGATGAATTTGGCGGCACCTAACATGCATAATCTTGGAGCTCTGGTCGTCGGTACGACATGCGAAGGCATCTTTTGGTCTTTCACGGTGAGTATCATATGCGTCCCAGTCCTCTACTCCGGCTCTTATGCGTTTCCAGGGTATCGCGCCGCATATGATCATATTCCGGGTTACGACGGGTCGGTCGTGGCTGAAGTTCCCAATCGTGAAGGATGGTGCCGTCTCAAACCCCATCAAATTCGCCCACCAGACAGCCGAGAGCTCCTTTTTTGTGTCGTCACGCCACCATCAATTTGGCAGAAATCTGGACGAAGCTGAGGAGCAACGCGATCAAGACAGCGATACAGATGGCTCTAGTCCATCTAGAGAGTCAAAGGGACAGGCCAAGGGCCTGGAGAAGGTTTAAGGGCTCAAAAGAGAAGGAATCGTCGGGTTGAATTACTACGAAATATGAAATGTTGAGGGCCGTTTATTTATTCCTCCAAGTCCACGCTGCCCTGACTGTGTGGTGGTGCTTGTTGATAGTGGGCTTTCCCTCAGATGTAGTAGTACCGCGGCAAATTTGTATCCGTTTCCATTCATCTAGGTCCACAAATCTCCAAAGTTTTAACCATATCACTGCTAGCTGGCTTCAGAAGCAAGCTCCATCAACGGGGCTTCGATTCCAGCCGTCTCCGCATTCCAATTTTGTCGGCTCTTTCCGAATGGCTTTTACGTCTTAGTTGGTTGATATTTAGTTTTTCCAGTTCACTCCCTCTTTTGCTTGTTTCACACTCATACGTGGCCAACCTTACTTGCGCTGCGCCTTTCACCAGTANCCCCCTGATTTTTTTATCTTCGCTCTCCCATACGCTGCGTCAATGTCGACGTCAAGCTCGAGATTGAGTCGCTTCAAGAGACCTTCTCATCCGGATGGACCGAGACCAAGGATACCAAACCATAGTCTCGTTAGACCCAGGGTGCATGATGATGGTCAAGTCGAACTTGAGGTATTTAAGAGTTTTCTGTATTCCACTTTGGCTCTGAGACTTTGAACTCACTGCGCACCGTCCATATTGTAGAGTCCTGTAGACTCACCCCTCTTGCATCCGCCTACTTATTCACCCTTGCGCATACGTCCCAATCTCACAGAGTATTGGTCCAACGCCATCACTCGGGGAACCCGTCCCCAGAGTCAAACTTCAAGTTCAAGTCCAAGGAAAACCCTCGGGCGGGATGGTAAAGGTAGGAGAAGGAGCGCTGAAGGCGCCAATCCGGTGAACTTTGAGCCAGCCACTTGTATGCCATTCGACCCCGCCGGGCAGAACCAGGTCGCCCGGGATATAGCTTGGTGGCGTCATAGGGAAACCAAGCAACCGCTCCTGGAGCCTATTCCCGAGTTCGAGGACAAGGAGAACTCGAAGTTGTCGGAGGCGAACACTCCTAGTGGGGGGCTCACGAGGTCTAGTAAGTTGTATATCTTGCTTCTGGTTCGATTCATACGTCTGAATCCTTTTTTTTTTATCTAATTTCCCTCNGGTTCTCAGATGGGATAAAACGTGCACGTCGTCATGAGTCCAAGACCACCCCAACTAAGCCGAAGAGGCTCGCGGCGTTGGCTCCTCTTCTGACTCCACTTAATACTGTCGCAAAATCCTACCCATACTAGTCGATTGAGTGGATGTACTCTAGTGCCTCACCATTTCTTGAATCCTAAATGAACAGCTTTCTTGGTATTACTTGTTCAGCGTCCATTGATAGATCATTCACGCGTTGACAGCCATTGACTCTCCCGACCAGAGCACGGTAAGCTGGTTGACTAGACGCTCATCGACAGGCGCCAAAGCGTCTATTCGTCAACCAACCGACCTTCGCATCAGCGGGCCCCGACAGCCTCCCGGAATGGGTCTGCGATCCCGACCACTCAATCCATACTCACATTTCCAGGAAATGACTGAGTTGTGGGCATCGAAATTGCGTCCCCAATTGGTTGTCTGGAGTCAAGCTCAAATCCTTGGGATATATAGTAGCCCAATGAAGGAGTTCGTTACCGCTCATGTTCGAGGTAGCCGAGTCAATTTGTCTCACAAGACCAGACTCTGCCTACACTGCTTCGGTCGTGTGTCAAACGTTCCTCTTTTGCGAGGTCTTGCTCATATGGGTAGCCACAACGCAATCGGTTGGCTCCAATCCTTGCTCTGTTATTACCTCAGATAAATTCGGGTGGTCAGGCAGATGTCCAGCACTGCAACGTTTACCTTCGACTCGATTATTGTCTTGAGGTCTTTCATAGTGAATTTCGGCTAGATAATCGATTCCCCGAGTCATATTCCCATTTCTCTGACTCCCCGTTTAAGATTGCAGAGATGAATTAAATTCTTCCAGTAGTCGTAACTTTTGTGAAAATTCGTTCTCGGATACCTGCTCCACGGAGGAATTGGTGCGACCTGACCTCTGGTAAATTGGCTAACCTTCATGGAATGGTCGTCTGACCAAAATGTGAATGTGCGTCCAATTTCTAGGGTAAGTTCATTTCCTCTGTTCAAATTTTTAATACCTCCAAGCCCAAAGAGAAACTGACTCAGAGTCGAACCAGCACCACGAGAACCCGGATGAGACAAAAGTAGCTACCCGAGATGTGTACACGTCCAGTCAATTACATATTAAACCTGGCCTCAAGCATGGCTGGCTACTTTCCGAGTCGCCAAAAGTCTGTCTGTCTGAATCGACTAAAGCCTCCGACATACATACAGTCGGCCTGTCATGTCATCCACACCGTCATATCCACCGAGCGATCGTCCGAGAAGGCAGGAATGGGGTCATTGAATCATGATAGGCATCACCCAATCGCTCTAGACCTCATGCGAACAGGTGCACCCTGTCGTCGGGTTGCATGGATGAAATAGAAATAATTCGTAATTTGTAATTCGTAATTTCAATTGAATTGGAATGCAGGAAAAAAATAAGATGAAGTTGACCACGAGCGCATGTCGATCGAGGGAACAAAAGATGCTGTGGCAATGAATCAGTGAATGAATGAAACTGCGCGTGCCAGAGAGATGGTAGTAAGGAGAGACACAGAGAGAGACATAAAAGAGAGCCAGCCTCTCATGAAAAGGTGGATATTAATGAATGAAAGTCGTTTAAATCCAGGAATTAATGGTTTCATTCCATTTCATTGTGATGAGAGCTAGGTTACCGTTCATAGCGTTCAGGTCGCAGGGGATGGGGAGATGACCGCCACTGGGTGGGCCAGTGTATAGGAGCCCGGCCCCCGAGTCGTCTGCTGGTTTGCTCGCTCGTTTGGGTGCCCGCTTGCTTGTCCTCACCCCATCGAGGTGGACAATAAGACGATTCAAGGGAGAAGGAGGGTGCCGACCATCTATGGGCAAAAGTCGTGCAAATAGACTTCCCGTCTTTACGGTACCCAAGCCCTCTTTTCGTGGGCTCGAGAGGTAGGTCCAGTTCCTTTTGCGCTTATGGATCGATCGTCAGACGCAGTGATGGCTGCTGAAGTGGGTATGGTATGACTTGGCACACTGCGAATCCTATTCAATCGCGAGGCGAGAGAGTGGGCAGGGCTTTGAAAATTTTTTACGATTGTGGGGGCGCTCAGCGGCTGCTTATCGATCTTTACATTTATAGATGAGCAAAGTGCGAAGTCCCATCGATTGGATGACGGCGATTCGTTTATCTAAAAAGGCCTGGCTGCCTGGGGGAGGAAAGGGCCTAACCGAATCCTTCCGACGACGGCCCCACCTGGAAGGGCTGTGCCAGTGGCTACGGCCATCGCGGTGGTATACGTGTCCACAGTCGCGGTGCCCATTGCTCTGTGCCTAAAGGTACGTACAGGAGACAGTTGGACTCCTCGCAGGAGANCGAGCGATGGGGACCCCCCGCTNCCCCATCGATAAGGGCAGGTGGGTCGACGTCAGGTCATCCAGCTCCCAGCCAATTGCCAATGGCCCACTAATCAAATCGCCATCGAGGAAGACTGAACCGTGGGAACGTGTCGGAGCTTTGAGCGGACATTGAACAGTTGTTGAGGGTTTATAGGTCGGCCGGCGGATGAGGTGGCACCCCAGGCCGCCCATCCCCNAGGGCGATTTCCGTGGATTCGCTGGCTGTAGATGCGTAGGGAGCTTGTTGCTGCGTAGACAGGGTTGAGACGGAGGAAGGGGTGCGGGTGACGTGGAAAATTTGGATGTGCCGAGTGCCATCGATGATGATTTTCACGTGGTTTGTTTGTATTGAACGAGGAAAGTAAACAGACCTGGATGCCGTTGTCGGACTTGCAACTCTTTCGCTCGAAAGCTGTCAGTTTGCTCTCAGGTCAAGTCAGTGAGAAGAACCTGGCTGATCAATCTTCCTCTCTCGACCTTTCTGCTCGCTTTTTTTTCTTCGACATCGCTGTCTTTGTGTTCATAACTTCCCTGTCTCGCGATTGCGCTTGACTACGACTACAATTAATTCCTGTG